>WEIS01113826.1:0-11538 GCA_013389965.1 Todus mexicanus | reverse complement strand
ACTGCAATATAAATAATAAATAAAAACACAGAGCGGTGCTAGAACGTAGTGGTAAGAGGAATCCTGAGCGCAGGCCAGCACGGAAATAGAGAAAACAGGAGCCAATGTGCTTAATCGGGATGCAAAGCGAGTGCCAAAAGTAATAACGGGGCTTAGGGAGCCAACGCGCTAGAAAAGCAACTCCAGTGTGACAGGCAAGGAGAGACTCACAAAGAAAGGCAGTGTAACAGCAGAAGATGGATAGCAAACTTGGCCAAATTGTTACAGCAGACAAACATTGTCAATATAAAATAATGCAAAAATTTCTACTGTGTTTGGCAAACCCCTGTGCTGCTGAGCGTACCAGAGATTAAATAACCAAAAGCCTCTGTTGCATGCCAGCAAGACACAGCTCTGGAGAATTCTCAGCCTGATCTCCAGGACAGATGGACAGAGAAGAACTGTGCACCAGATGGGAACACCCCAACCAAATTGGGTGTTTCACGAGTTGGCGCTTTGCTATGCTAGTGGAACGGCAGCTCTTAGCAGTCCTAGACCCCAAGTGCCCTGGGGTATGGTGGCCGCTAGATCAGAGAGCAGTAAAAGACCAAAAGTTTCATTAATCCATGTTCCTAAAACCCTCAAAGCACAATGACATAAACCAGAAGGTCATTTAAAAGCGGGGCTACTGACAGCCCAAGTCAGACAGTGCTGTAGGTCAAAGTAGTGGGAGGGCTGGGCTTGGAGGCATCTGGGGAGCTGCCTGGGGTGACTGCGACACCCACTAAAACACACAGACCTGCCCTGGGCTATGTACTGGCTACCCAAAGAGAAGGGAGGTGTCAGCACCCTGGGGAAGCACCTTGCCACCCAACTTCTCACCCTCCATGGAAAACAAACTCTTTCCCTCCTCTTTGAGCAGCCATTCAGATATTTTGTGCAATTACGCCTTTACTATCTGAGGTGATGGGGTGACCTGCTTGCGAAGAAGGGAAACGATGTGCAGAGGGGAAGGATTCTACAGCTCAGCCCTGGAATTAGAGAAGGAGGGAGCTGGAATCAGAGGCAAGTGGGATGTGGAGACAACGGTAATGACCCAGGTTAGAGGTTTCCATTCCAGGACAGACGCTGCTGGGGAAGGAAAGTGAGATATATCTGGCCTCTCCACACTCATCTTCTGGAGCCCTGTTCTGCCCTATCCAGTCCCTTTGCCGCTGTTGAGCTGCTCTGAGCTGGGTGGCAGCTGTTGGGTGCCCTCAGCAGTGCAGCATGGGCAGTGATGGCTGTGGGCAGGGCTGGCTGGCTGGGGAAGTGTTTACAGTATCCTCGTTTCTTCCAGCAGAGCCCTGTCACCAGCATCACAGGATCTGCCAGGGCAATCTCCCTTCACAGCAGCTACCTGCCTAATCCCATCACAACACATCTCATCAGCATCCGACCTAAAGAAGGAGAAAGTGACCCTGTATTCGCAAACGCATGTGGCAACCTTCATCTTCTCCAGCCTCCTGGGCTGAAACCCAGGATGAAGGCTTCCCCTAATTCACCCTGACAGGAAAGGCTACATTTAGTCAATTAGTTAAATCTTTAAAACTCTCTTCCACTGACAAAGCTGGTTAGAGATGAGTGAGTGAGGTTCTGGCAGCTCTCCAGGGAGCATCCCATGCCAAGCGCCGCAAGGCACAGCACTGTGCCTTCCCCCTGCAGACCTGGCAGCTTGGCCTTGCAGGCAGGGGCTGAGCACAGCTCCCTGGGTTCCCCTTGGGCCCTCAGAGCTTCAACATTAACTGAGTAGCCAGGCATGCCCATCCTGAGCAGGGCATGGCGGGGGGACCAGGGTGAGCATGCAGAGAGATGTCTTGGGGAATGTCATTCTAAGGACACGGACCCGTCCTAAGAATGGGGTAAGGAAGGTGCAGTGAAAGGCATGGCTTTATCACCGCTGTCAGCATCTCCAGGAGCCCACAAAACAGAGAAGAAAGCTTTTCTTGAGCCTGTGTTAGTATTTATGTAGCAGTACACAGCTCAGGAGAGGTCCCGCTGGGTCAGGGCTGTACAAACAGTGCAAGCTCCAAGTAGCTTTACAATGTCAACAGAAAAAAAAGGAGAGTTAAATCAAGATCTGTCTGCTCCTTTGCACATGGGCAGCAAAGGCACAGAGAGATACGGGTTCATGGTCAATGGAGCATTTGAAAACCTGCTCAGCTGCTTCACCAAAGCCAGCTGGACATCAATATGCGGCTCAAAGACATTGTCGTGTTCATCTCAGAGCAGCTCACTTGAGGTCTCAGTCACCTCTGTATAGCAGAAGCAGCAGCACAAGCAAGCAGTCGGTAGTTCCTTTCCAGAATCCAAAGCTTTCTCCTTACCCCTTCATCCAAATATTGGTATTTCATTATCACAGTCCAGTCAAATGAAAAGCAAGCAGATGCCTTGATTGAAGCTGAAGGGACACATCACCTGCCATAGATCTGTAGCTAATGTCTCCTTAAACGCTTCTAGTGCTTTTCCAGCCAGCTAGAAAGATCCCTTGGAGCAAAACAATAGACCTAATCTTTTCCTCCATGAACAACTCTAAAGCTGGGTGTGAAAAAGCAACTGTTTTCAGGTTTGCTTAGATAACCTCACTCTACAAATCCCAGGCATTTACAAATCCCTGCAGCCAGTGATGCTGTGAAGCGTTGGGTCTGGGTGGCCGACACAACGGTCCCCTCCTGCCCAGAGCAGTGGTCCTGGGAGTGGAGGGGTGCATGTCTTATCTCCTCTTTGCAGGCTTTTCCTGGGCAGTGGTTAGTGCAGGAGCCTGATGAATGAACGACATGATGAAAAAGAGAAAGATGCTTTGGGATTTGAAAAGCTCATCTGAGTCGCCTGAGCCAGTAGCCAGCATCGCCTCCAGTGAGAGGAGAAAATCCCAACAATATTGACAGACACTTTGGCCAGAAGAACAAGGCAAAGTCTTTACAGCAGGATTTCAGGTGCAGCTTTGTGACCGGTGTTGCAAAGTCATGGCTCCCATTGATACTTAACCTTTTGCAGAGATTCTCAGTCAATACTTGGGCTTTTTGATATCGCTGTCCTCAATAGAGGATGCTGGAGACCACACCTTTTCCTGCTGGGAGGAGCTGATGGGCAGAAACATGCTTTTGAATTTAAGTGAGATAGGGCGAGAGACTTGCTGAATCAGCCGCCTCCAAATTTAAACCTTGATTTGGTTAAATAATTAGGTCTAAACATGTGCACAGCTGTCACTAGCTGAATATTAAGCACATGTGTAAGTGCTACACTGAGTATGGATGAAGGGAAATGAGCCTGGGTTCACAGGTCCAAGTTTCTTGTCCTTAGGGAAGAGGAGAGGGGAAATCATGTTTGTGGAAGATTGTTCAGTATTAGTTTGATGGGCTAAAGACAAACTTGGGAAGGAACAATAGCCCTGTCAGGACTAAAAGGAAAGTTACAATTTTAAAGTAATTTTCTTTTAAAAATTTGTACTTATATCTTGACAATACAAAAGCTATCACCCCCAAAAGTCTCCATTGTCCTTTACAATCGAAACCATATTGGCTATTTACGTTTCCTTCAAAAGCAAAATTACTTAAATGAAGTATCCACAAACAGAACTCATGGAATCCACAAACATCTGGTGGAGGCTGCATTCATGTTTCCACTCTGAATTGAATTACGTCCCTTTTGTAAGCTAGGAGAGACAGAGGGTAATGTCTGAAATTACAATTGGGGGATCATTTCCCCATCCTGAGAAAACCAAGAGCCGGAATAGCAGGGCAGGCTAAGCAAACAAAGAACACTATGTGCCTGGAATATCTTCTGAGAGTATGAAGGGAAGGAAAATGTGTGAGAGAGATAGACGAACCAGAAATCCTGCAGGCTGAAGATCTGCTGGTCCTTACAATACTGACTTTCCCACATCATAGTCACTGAAATGAGCCTGGATTTCAGAGCAAAGTTCAGGTTTCTCTTCTCTGCTGGGGATCTTAAAAAGGATATTTGTCTGTGTCACAAATTCTGTACCAATTATATCACTGTGGTGCTTGTACACATCAAATCTCCATCACATCATGGTCCAGCAGCGGGTGTTGAGGGCAGGATAGGTGCAGGGCACCAGCAGCAGATCCAGACACTCAGTGTCTGCTGGCAGAAGCTCACCCTCAGTGTCATTAGGCGAAGAGCAAGATCTTAATGCATACTGTTCCCCAGGCACTGCCTTCTGTTCTGCCTCCACATTCTGCACTTCCTGGGGTGACTTTTTGCAGGGCTCTGCAGCCAGCCAGGGATAGAGCAACTGCTGCACTTTTGGTTCTTGGGGCTGGGACCCACTTTGAAGTCTGAGATTCCTCAGTGGAAGAATGTCCAAGCAGAGTGACTGGCATAGGGTCAGCCAGAATCAACATCTGGAGAGGAAACACAACCCAAAGCCATGAAGCTGAACATCTCTACCATGTGGTACGTCATTTTGAGGATAGACAGTTCTGGTGACAGTTGGTGTCCTGCAGTATTTCTCCTGAGAGTTTGACACTGCCTCTCTGGATCTAGTCACACCCAATAGCAGGTCCCTGCTGTGCCAGCCAAGCTCCTTTCTTAGGAGCTGAATTCAGCTTTGCTTTTGGTTTCATCTTGTGTGGTAATAAATATCCCCATCGCCACTCCTGACGGTACAAGTGGAGCTGAAAGTAGCCTGGTCAGCTGCACTTTCCTTGTGGGGTGAAGACTCGAGGCCAACACAGACGTAAGAGGCCAAAGTAGATTTACACCGGTGAATCTCACACAACCCAAGAGTCAAACACTGCAGCTGCACGTGGCTGCCTGTTGTAAGGAGAGGCTCAGTGCCAGGGGATGTGGCTGGCATCCCTGGCTGGCAGCTGGGAAGATGCAGCGCTGGGACTCATTCTCCATCGCTGCATACATTAAAAGGCACTGGCAGAAATGTCGATCCCCTTGGAGGACTCACCTCTCCAAGAGCCGACACACTGGGCAGCCCGGATTCATCCAGAAGGTGTTTCCCGTTCAGCTCTGCGCTGTAATTTTCCCTTGAGATATTATCCACCGTCCATTCAAAGCCTCCCATGAAAGGATGTCTCCAGTTTCTCATTCGTCATGATCATGGATGTCCTGCAGCTCAATTAATTGCTGCTATGTAGCACAGAGAAGCCTCGCTCCCCAGGGACCCTCCGAGAGCACTGCCAGGGAATAAGATCCATGGGTCTTCCCACCAAGGAGAACACAGGCACGGACGCTGTTTTTCCCAGTTGCAAGTTAAAAGCTGAACCCTGGTGTCCTTCTAGCTCCGCTTTTAAAGCTTAAAGCAGTTCCAGGATACATAACTCTGTGGTTATAGAGCTTTCTAGTTGGTTATTCCATTTCCTTTTGCCAGTCCCAGCTATTCAAAGCCGGTATTAGCTCTGGTATAGCGAAACATATGCAATCCTTGGCTGTCCCAAATTCCCCAAGCAGGAGTTGCAGTAGAAATGTTGGGTAAAAGGTATATTTTACTCCAGCCTATATCTTTGAAAATGAAGCATGGAAACTGATATAAGATCGTTGGAGGGAGAAATGCAAAATATGTTGTTGTTGGGGCCTTCAGCGGAACCCATGTGCTCTCGCTATTAATACTTTGTAAAGCAGCTGGACAAGGGAAAACAACCCAAAGCAGGGATGCTCCTGCAATATAAGTCCTGTTGAAGAAGCAAGATTGAGGAGCAGAGTGGGACGTGGTTTGGATGTCACAGGCAGGAAAACAAGCAGTTTTGGCAGGCCTAGAGGTCATTCTGCTGTCGGCTGTCACCCAAACAGAGCAGGCAGAACCATACATGAACTGACAGAGAATGCCTGTGAAATATTTATCTGGTGTAACATGTACTTGTAGGGCTGTCAGTGATGCTCCTTAGCATTGTTACCCCAGCACCAGGCTGGGGGGCTGCTCTTTCCAGGCAGAGTGAGGATTCACACATGCTTTACAGAGTAGTAATGTTCAGATACATATAGATAATATTAAATGATGCTGTGTTATGGGCTAGAAAAACCCACAGAAAGACACAGGATATGCTTACAATTTGATTTACTCACAACGCAAACCACACCTTTCTCATAACCCTGCAGGATGCAGCCAGAAGATACTAATCCTGGGAGACTGAAAGGGAAGGCATGGGAAGAGCAGGCTGTTGTGTGCTCCTTGTCAGCCCTGTTTCTGCCTTGTTTCTGCTGTCCTTGTCTCTTAACTCGATTTCATGGAGTAACATTTCCTGCTTTATCTGCCTCTAGTTAAATCACAGTCACCACGCTTCAAGTCTCAGATGCTCTCTGTCCCTTGGCAGCAAAAGCATCTTTTCTAGACTTCTAGCTACACCCTTTTCCTTAGCCTGGATACATCTTCAGATGACTAAATCTTCACCATCCTCACCAGAAGGGTCCGTAAAACCCATTATGACATAGCAAGTGGCTGGAAAAAGACAAGCTGGACCATTTCAATGGTAAATGCTACACTGGGCCACACCTCTGCCCATTCACCATCACTTGCCTCTGTAAGACTTGCTTCAATGACCACGATCTTCATACACAACAGAAACATGGCTCTGGAGGTGCTGCCCCAACTGCTGCTCATTTCTCCACCCCTCCAAACTAGTCCACCAGATTACTACTCCAACAGAGTAGTTGGAAGAGGGACAAAAAGAGAAGAGGAGAAAAAGCTCACGGGAAGTTCTTACCCTGCGGCCTTTCATCCCTCTTATCCCTGGTGCACCACGGACTCCTGCTGGACCCTGGAAGGGGAAAATGAAAACAAAATGGATATAGAAGGAGGACGAAGGCAGCAGCTGTTGGTAAGACCCCAGATCCCCGCGTGATCTGCAGGGGCCTCAGACGCAGACATTTTACCAGCAGGTTGGTTCATTAAACTCTTGCCAAAGACATGACCATATTTACTTGTCTATAAATAGTCTTTTTTTCTTTTTTCTTTTTTTTTAAAGAAAACCTCACTGGTTGTCTTTGGATTATGAACATTTAGGCCAAGGATGCTGGCTGAGGTTTGTATGCTTAAATATCTGCAGCCCGTTGTCTGTGTTAGTGGTGTGATTTGAAGAGATGTCGAACATCCAGAATTCCCTCCGAAGCTATTAAAAGCAGCTGTTGCTCACTATCTGCACAAAAATAATAAAAACAACCAGGATCTGTTTTTCAGTTGTCCAAAAAAAATTAATAAAAATCAGACACCTCATCTGAGGTATCCAAGTTTGACCTTTTCAGCCAAATACTGATTTTATCTTCAAGTAACTGCTGCCCTGTTAGAGCTGCATAAATATTCACGCTGGCAGATAGGTGCTAATTTCATTGGGACTGTTGGTGTTGCAGATGGTCCCGTTCTTCTGATGCTTACTTCATTTAACCTGGATTTGTACACACTAAATTCACTAATATGCCTGCAGAAAATGCATAGGAAAATCAAACTTTTTTTTTTCCGTGTTAGAATATTTATCAGTTTCAAAAATTAAAGGATATGTTCAACTGACAGAACTTATTTCTGTATTATAATTTCAAACTCTCCATATTTACAGTTAGTGCCTTTCTGCTGTCAGAAAAGAAAACCTCAAAATGACACATTCCAGTCTTGCTCCCTCAAAAGTTCCACATCAAGCTTTGCTATTTATATATTAATAGCTTTTACCAACTGTCAACCCTCCAAACTCCACCAAGGATCCGAACAAAATTGGTCTGTGATCTTCCTACCGCGTGTTCCACTGCCACCAATAAAGGTTTTGCTTTTGGAATGGAGGTATCTTTCTGAATGGCATGGAGGTTCAGAATACAAATGCTTAGCTGTTCTCACTCGGGATGGAAAAGTTGGTTGACTGTAACTATATTTGCAATCCCAGTAAATCTCGGTTTTGCTAGCGAGGTCAGTAGCGACTGGCACAGACAAGCAGTAGATGTGTCAGCTGCCTGTTTTATAGTGATTTTTATGATAAACACACACTGAAATGAAATTCTTTGCTGGTATTTGGAATATCCTCCTGGAAGTCTCAGCCTATCCCAAACGGCTTGTAAAAACACAAGCACAGAAATATTTGTTGTGATGGCAAAATGTTGAGTGAACTGCTAGATACCACGCTGGGAACTTCAAGGAACTGCTTAGGAGAAGATTTAATACATCTTTAATACACCTGCATGGATATATTATTTTCAAACCTGTGTATTTACACAAAATAGGGACCGTGATGGTGGGCAAGAAGTTAGGGAAAAGGAATTCACAAGCAGCGAGCTGAAATTAAGGGCAGAGTTTCCTACCATTGACTGTACCTTTGTTTCCCATTCCCAGTCTCCCTCTATTGAATTAATCAGCCATCAGAGCTGCTAAGGCTCAAAGATTTTAACAATTTAGGACAAACAACAACAGCATGCCTCGGGTCTGGCTTGAAAAGCAAATAATGAATGTTTGGTGGAGAAACAGGCAGAAACAGCTGGAGTTAATGAGTGGGGATTTGATATTAGGGGATTATTTGATTTACTGGCTTTGTGGGGAAGTTTGACTTATTAAATTATGACTTTTTAAAATGCAGTCTTGGAGGAAACATTTTGCTTGGATGAACTTGTTATTTGCCTGCAGGAGAACAGGGAACTGAAGGAAGTGGTAGGACCTGGGGACAGTCTCAGCTTTCTGAGCTCGGCAGAGGTTTCGGCACCTCCAGTCAGAGTTGGTGCCTCAACTCACACTGTTGTCCTCATGCCCCAGTAATGTAAGACAAAACTTGGCCTCAACCAAAGGTACCAGTTAATGGTGCACCCGATAGTGCTTCAGGACTGGGAGCTCTTTGCCACAGGACCCATGCAGAACCTACCTCTACCCTGGGCACGCTCCTGTCCTCCGCATAGAAGAAGCCAAAGGCCTGGCTAGTCCTCCAGCTACCCCCAAGGCATGTAGCAACGAACGTGCTGAGCAAGCTGCTAAAAACATGGAGAGAGATCCTGCTGCCTCCCAGACTTCTGTCATCAGCAAGGGCTGCCATGAGAGGCCACAGAGCAGCTCACTGCTGGGCACTGCCAGCAACACTATGCTCCTTTTATTTTAAGGGCCTGGTCAGTGCCATGGTGCTGCTCTTCAGGTACTACTGGGTCACCCCAAGGTGCTGCTTCATCTCAGACCTTTTCTCTCCCTCACCTCCATTGACTTGCAACTGTGAAATCTCTCCCCAGGCAGCAGCCGTCTGCAGCCGGTGGGCCCAGAGCATCCCTGAGCTGTCTGCCGTGGGCAGAGCTGCCACAGATCAGGAGGCCAAACCTTTGGCACTTCCCTGGCATTTCACTGCTGTGATCTTCCTCCCAATTAACAACGCTGTGGGAATTCACACACTGAGTAAAATCCATTCCCTGTACCCGCCCGGAGCTGCCTTTCTGTTGGTTCCAGCAAAGGCCACACAGTGGCATTTGTGCTACTGGGAGAGCTGCAGCTCCGTCTAAACAACGGCTGTGGGAAACTGGAGCCATGCTAAAATCTGCTCCACACCAATTGCACGCTCCAGCCACAGCTGCATATATACCAGTTGAGCCCATCCAGATGGAGGGTGCATCTGGGGGCAGCTGCTCTGCTGTTCTCACTCCAGTAAGGGGTTCTGAAAATGCACGATGCAGTCCCTGCTTGATACAGCCACTGTATTGCAGGATGTGATCACCACGCTGCCAACAATTCTCAGTAGAAATACAGGGTATTGCATTAACACCTCGAGCTAGTGAGCTTGTGTCCTGCTAAAAATGGAGGCTGGACTGAGTCTTGGATCCTCCATTAGGGAAAAGGGCTGCAAGAGTTTGAATTGGTTGGGGTTTTTTTAGCTTCTCTTTTCGTGTTGCCCCAATCCTCTCTCTGCATCTCTTGTTCATATCAAACTCAAATCAACTGGGACACAGTTGCTTGGCTCAGCCCGAGAATGTGCAGGGTATGGGATGCCGAGTTTTGGTGCGTGGTATTACAAGATGACAACAGCCTTTACTTACTGTTGGTCCAGGGATCCCAGGAAAGCCCACTCCTCCTGGTGTCCCAGGGTGCCCCTAAAAGGGAGGGAAGAAGAACATGGTGTGAACTCCCAGGATCTGCTCAGCCCTTCTTCCTCCAAGTGGGAAGACAGGAATAAAGGCATTGTTGGTTGCTTGCAAAGTCAAGCAGGTCTTTTATTTGTCCAGCTAAAATTGCTCAGGGGCAGATGAAGAAGGCCAGACTGTCAAAAGCCCAGCTCCAGCCTTGACAGCAATGTAAGCAGCTAGATTTTCTGAGAAGCTCAGAAGAGAATGGGCTCAATTATTATGAAAATCTCTCTTTGGGTCTTGCACTACGGTAGGCAGGAGGTGTCAGAGCAAGACAAGATCTTGCTGAGGTCCCCTCGGTTAAACTCCTGTGTGAGGATCCCCAAACACCAGCGTACATAGCACAGCAAACACCTTGAGCCCAAGCACCCCTGCATCTCCAGCTGTCCCCAGCAACTTGGCAGGGTGTGACCAGCAGTGGGTTCCTGGACCCCATCTGTTTAGTAGCCAGGATACTCTCAAAAAAGCAATCCTTCAGGTGCTTCCAGTTCCTGGTCATCTCTACTTGACACAACAGGTCCTCAGCTGATGGAGCTGCAGAACGTGTCAAAACTCAGTGGTTTTTTGAAGGGAAAGTTGCTGAACATGACTGCTTGGGAGAGATCACACCACAACACGCAGTCAAATGGCCATAACCATCCCCACAGAGATAGGACAAATTTGCAGCTGTAAGTGAAAGACCAAGAGAAGCTGCACCCTTCACTAGGACAGAGAGAGAGACAGCAGCAAGAGCGAGAGAATGCAGACTTACTCCTTACCATCGACCCCTTGACTCCTGGAGGGCCTGGGGGTCCCACCGAGCCACGATCACCCTAGGAGAGACACAGGGACACGGGGAAGAGTGAGGACACTTGCTAACAAGCACTCTGAGCTGGCAGCAATGGGGATCCAGAGTGATGAAACAACTATAACACCCATGAATTTTAGTTGACGCCATCAGATTTCTACCAGAAAGGTTTACGGTACAGAATAGTCATCACCCTCTTTCAAGTATCTGTCTCGTCAGAGTAGTTGAAGGACTACAGCAAGATTCAGCCAACCCTCTATATCCCAAGGGATGGAACTATACTATTGCCATCAAACCACTGATGAACAAGAAACAAGTAATGCACTCAAGACCACCTTCAACTCCAGACAGTGTTAGGACTGAATCCTAGGAGATCTCCAGTCCTTTCCACTCAAGGCAGAACAACTGTGTTCTGCAGTATCATAATCTCTACACGTTCCGGTGTTTTTAAAGCATGCATTTGAAAGCTGTGGTCATGAGGCCCTACTGAGAGCCAAGAACCAAGTTGGAAAAGGCCAGAGATGCTGCCTGGAATAGATAGCTGGTGCTTTCGGAAGAAGATCGTAGGTGTTTTGGTGGTACTTTCTAAGCTGTGGCTCACACTGAGACCGCACTGCTAACAACCACAACCTAGAGGCCTGTATTTGTTATGGGTTCAGATCCAGATGCCTTACAGGCCCATTCTAAAGATA
>WEIS01113793.1:0-11408 GCA_013389965.1 Todus mexicanus | reverse complement strand
TGCTATGGCAGGGACACCTTCCAGCAGACTTTGCCTCCCAGGAACCCTCTGTTTTGTCCTCGTGCTGTGAAGACGTTGGGGTCTGCTGCTGCCAGCACACGACGTGCTTCAGCTCACCCCTTTCCAGCACTAACCCAGAGCAGCAGGGATAATGAATTTAGGTTAAAAATACCAGGGCTGCACTGGCACATTCAGCCTTTCCCCTCGGCAAAGGAGGGAAGAAAGAGCAACTGCCGCTTGACAGCTGTTAGTCATATGCTTAAATGCACTTCTGGAAGACGCTGGGATAGACGTGTCGAGTGATTATAGAGCAGCACGAGAACCTGCATGGAACAGGAGGAACTTCTCTGTAGCCAGACCTACGTGGAACTGTCAGATCTCCTTGCAATAAAAACGTTACCAGGGAAAATCCAATTAACTTTCAGTGCAGCCAAAGCTTCTGGGAGCTGGAAAAAACCCAAAGCCCCAGGGTTCTTTAGGCAGCTATCTGGCATGGCTGGTGGGCACTGCTTGTGGCGTGGCCAGGAAGGGGATGGCGACACAACCATGTTAAGACATGGGAGCTGAAAGGCTTTCCGAGTGGCATAACATGTAGCTCCCCACCCAGAAAATCAATAGTGGGGCTTAAAACTTCTCTGGAGGAAGGAGGGACACCTCCCAGGAAGCTGAATGCCAATCCTGAGTGTCTGGCTCACTTGGGGATTTTTTTCCCCCAGGTCCCAATAACGACCTGATGCTCTAATGCTCTTCAAAGCGGAATGAGCTCTTCCTTTACAGGGTGCTTTGCTGCTGGGAAGATCATGAAAATCAAGTGCTGGCCAGTTTTGCTTTGAGATCCCAATTTGTAAGAGATAAGTAACAGCAATGCCAAACCAAGGCTGCAGAAAATTGGAAAGCCTGGGGATGTTAGAGGAGGGAGAAATGGAGCACGAACACAAATGATGATGGAGGGAGAGGAAACAGGAGAGGCAGAATGAGCAGAGGGGGCCAAATCAGACAAAAACATAAAGCTAGCAAAGTTCAGGTAAGGATTTTGGTGACTTCACATTCAAAATATGCTTTTCTGTAACAATCCTTGGAGATCTGGGCACCGGGTCCAATTCAGAAATAAGCAGAGGTTTGAATGATACATGGTGTCCTGCTGCCCTGCCATGTACCAAAGAGATTTGTATTGCAAAGCTTTGTGGAAAATGTAGCCTGGATTTTCTAAAATCATTAAAAAAGGGCAAGAACCACGGGACAGATGGAGAGTGAGAAATTATGGCCTTAGCAGTGGTTCCACTTGAAGCTGGTGAGATTGCAAAGAAAATACTTCTTCCAATTTTGGATTCTGTAATTCTGGATTCAAGAAAAGGATGGGCTCATCAGAAAGCAGCAAGAAGATGGCGAGGGCTAAGAACTTCCCTGGGTGGAAGGCTTTGTGTTTGCTTAGCGAAGGATGCAGAAGACACCTGACAATGGTCTTAAATTACGTAAAACAGATGCAGCAAAGAAGGGAACAAACTTTTTTCCATAACTCCTCTGGAGAGCATGGCCTGTAAGGCAAGAAGCGATAGAATTAGATGGAAGCAAAGGACAGAAGGGCTGGAGAGCAGGAAAAGTATCTGAGAGTAAGCAGGGTAACCCACTGAAACAGCTTAGGGAGGGACACTGGGAATATCCATCACTGCAGGTTTAAAAGAGCAGATGTTTTTCCAGACTGGTCAACTTGGGAAAAACATAAATGCTTTTTGCTGTATGGACCCTGAAATGTACCATTAGGGGCACCCTCGTACTTGCAAATTTAAGTGACAGAGTCAGGTAGGTTGCTCCTTTGTAACTTTTTGCAGACTACTGAGCACCAGCCCGGCTGAAAACCAGTGAGGAAGCTTAGCTAGTCCCACCTCTGATGTTCTCCAGAGGTCCCTGCCAGCCTTACTGTAACACGTCTTATACAATGTCCTCTTACCATCCTCGCCCTTAGACTGCTATGGTCTTTTCTAGGGGGAAGCTGGCAATGGAGGAGTTCTTGCAAGGTTTGTGAGACCCCATTCAGGACTGAGACTCCAAATCTATTGAAGAACCTGGTATTGTTCAACAGTGAGTCCATATAGCTTCGTATGAAACAGCGGATGAAAAAAACAGTTGAAAAACTGAGCAATTGGAAGTCAGGAAGTGCCAGAGAACTAAGGATTATCTGAGCAACCTTAAGCCTGACTGCTTAAGACACATGTATAGAGAGCTTAATTACGCAATCTCATACAACTTTCCCTCCTCCTTTAGCATAGAGGTTTCTTTTCCATTCATCGTTCCGTATGGGACCCAAGGCTTAGCCACGCATGCCTTCCAAACATTGCATATGTTATCTACTCAGTACATTTCACACCAAATTTCTTCTTGTTTTGCTTTCGTATCATTGGTATCGATCCATATCGCATCGCAAAACTTCTAATGCCAAATGAACTCGTCTTTATCACACCCCGTTGAGGTAGGGAGGTATTGTTCACCCCGTTTTATCGGTGGGGGTCATAGGCACAAGCAGAATAAAGCCAAAGTGATCCAGTCTCCACTATCAGGAGGCCCAGCCTGAGATGCTGACAGTTTTTCCAGAGTTGTCGCAATTATTTCAGCACTTCACTCGCTCAAAGCACAGCTTTCAACAGCTGTTAACACCGACCGCTTCTGGACATCAGCCCTCAAAGCGCCAGCGCGCTGCTGCCTACAAAAACAAAGGCGATTCAAGTGGTGATCATCTGCAAAGAATCTTGTTAAAAATGACCCGAACCTCTTTGCAAAAACAGGCATGGAGTTTTTTTCTCAAAAACCGCTTGCTTTCCCTCTGAACTCCTCCAGCTTTCACCAACAGCTTTCTTCCACAACAGAAAAGAGCAGCTGCCCCATCAATAACACAACTCTCCGTCACACACCTCTAGAGCAGGAGGCAGCATGCAAAGCCAGGCTCTGGTGGAAAGCACACGCGAGCATCCATAAATTGTGATGGCAGGAGAAAACCTTCCAGGCCACCAACACTTGCATTCTCCCCTAAGATTCTCCAGGTATTCCTAGGCAAGCCTCCTGGCACAGTAGGAACCAAGCCACTTGAGTCTTAAAAAGCAAGCTGCAGAAGCAGTAACTCCATTCATCAGACCCTCTTGGCCGCGATGGGTTTGCTTGCAAGACTCAACGCTTGCAAAGCGTGTTACTGCCAGGCAGATGTGCCCCGAAGAGGAAGGAGACGCAGCCAAAGACACTCACCATGGTCCCCAAGAGGACCTAGGCTCTACGTCTCCTTCCCCGTCTCTCTGGGACCCCAGCGCTGACGGTGCCGCCTATTCCTCCTGCCGCAGACAAAACCATCATTGTGCTCTGCAATTCCCCAGAGCACGAATCTCGTCCGCACTTCCCTCCGCCCCCTCCTGCCTTTTCGTTCCTGTGCCTGGGTGGGAAGCGCTTATCTCTGCTCTTACTCCCCCTTCTCCCTCCGCATCGTGCCAACAACATGTGCTCGGAACAACGGCCAGATGGGAATACTTGTAAGAGCCTGAGGTTAACTCGTGTCTTTCATCCCACCGACTCACCGCTGCTCTCAAAGGCAGATTCTATTGCACACGATTTGTAGTGTAAAGATCGAATGTTCATAGTCTGGTATGTTGGTATTGCTTGTAAAATCTGCCTCCCTGCTCGTATTGCACGTTGGCCGTCTCTGATACCGAGAACAGAAAAGACGACAGCTAACATTTTAACATCTCAAAAGGGAAGGACCTCTTGGAAACACGGGGAAAAAACTCTGGTTTTAATATGTATATGTGTGTTCATATTTAATATTCCTCTCTCCCTTCTCTCTACGTTACTTTGTGCATCACATGGGAATTCACAGATGTTATATCCATGCTGTGCTGAATGGGGCTGGGCAGAACCCTCAGCTTCAGCTGTCTTCCAGCAACCAACTCGAAGGGCGGTCTTTCCTTCCAATTAATCTCTGTGTGGCAAGTGATCAAGATGAAGAGATAGTGAGACGCAAAATTCTCATGTCTCTCATCTGACTGGCTGCATCTCCAACCAACAACCTCATGGCATGACCTGTTATCCTGCCCTGCTGAATTCTAGTACGTAGGATGGGTTTGAAACACCTAACAGAAAAAATATGTCCTTTTTTGGCTACTCAGTATAGTGCCAGCAGTTCCCACATGCCGCTCCAAACGTGTTGAGGTAGCCTATCCATTAGGAAGATGAATTAGCAAATCGTAAATGATGGGGTTTTTGGGGGCGGTGGCCAGGCACCTCAAGGCTGGGCCAGTACCTCTGGATACAGAACAAACACAAAACACTCAATGAGCATGAAAAGGCCAGAAAGTACATCCAGAAGGTACATCCTGCTACATCCCTTTGTAGAAGTTAAGGTAGATAAGAAAGCCCCAAGGCTGCAGGTTCATGTTTTGTGTGATGTCTCAGCAATGAGAAGGAACGATCTAATTACATCCATCACAGCAACACCAAAATGGCGTCCACCCTCTAAAACCTCGATTTATGCTTGGACATTTCCACAAAAGCGATTTTTAATCCATGTCATCTATCAGAAAGTTCCTGGTATTTTATTTTACCTTGGTGCTTTAAAATACTGTAGCCTTTATGGAGGTACAGGGTAGGGGGGAACTAAATACAGGCATCACGGAATATTCAGAAGAAAATTCAGCGTCAGCCCATGAAAGTTTCTGCAAGTTTTGGAGAAACAGAGCGGTGAAAGATCTGGCTTTAGCTTTTTCCAAAACTCCCAAGTCCAGCAGCACCTTGTTCCCTGGCCAGGGGTTATGACAGAATTCAGCCATTTTTAGGCAAGACCCAATCACCCCAAAACATGCCATGATTTCACAGCACCAATGGTCTAAGCAACAATGAACTGCAAGCATGTAGGATGCAGAAGGCAACCGAGACCCTTCACACAAACCATAGGTTTCACTTCGACAGAGGAGAAGAGAGCCCAGTGGATAAATCTTCTTTCTGCAGATGCTCAATTTGCTTGTTTTTGCATCTACACAATGAAATTATAACAACTCCAGATGGAAGCAAAAGGACAGGGGGTCAACAGAAGGTATCACCACACCGGCATCCTCACAGGTATGAGGACAGCTTAAACCTGCTGCCACCTCAAGCCAACGCCAGCACACCCACCCAAGCGGCCAAAATCTGTGGTTACAACCTGATGGGCAACTCTGGGGACATATCCTGCTCCCCCAGGAAATCTCAGATATGCTGGACAAGCTTTGCTCCCCAGTGCCAGAGTTTGTGCCAATGGGATCAAAACCAGAGGGACGATTTGCTTTGGGAAAGGCTGTGGGGCGACAGCCTCGCTTAGGTTTATGTAAGTAGCTTATGATGAGTGTAGCCTTTATTTCCACTCTTACTTGGATAAACCCTTTATTTCAAACACAACTTTTACTTAAAAGGAATGGAGGAGTAGGAGGCGAATTGTTGACATCACGACACGTGAAGTAATTAAAAAATGAAGGGCATTTTCATATCCGAGGGAGCAGCACAGAAAATCAAATGGAAGGTCTACTTTTCTTGAAGAATTATTTTATAAATTGTATATATATATCCAGTATGTTCAGCAAAAGTAGGAATGTCATGGTACTAAAACTGATTATTCATTAATTTTCCACCTGGCACAATTCTGCCCAATAAAAATACACAACAATAAACCTTTTCTCTGCTATAAAAATTCCTACACTTGGATAAACGGGCTGCAAGGGAAGCAAGTGGTAGGCTTCCTAACCACTACCAAATCCCTTCCCTGTGAGCTCACGTCACTTCAATAAGCCATAAAGAAAAAAAAATAAAATGACGCAATCATTAGACTACAACATCTTTAGCAGAAAAAAAAAAAGTGTGCTGACATTGATTTTGGGAATTGCCTGGGGTTCTTTTTGTATGAAGAGCAGGCTTTTAATACTTCTGCTTGGGATTTTATGACCGTGGTAGTACAGATTTGCAGAGCTAGGGGTTGTAAAATGGCATCGAAACATGATGTGGCTGGTGCTACCTGCAGCTGCCTCTTCCTTAAAGCTCTCACCAAAACCTCCGATACCTTCGAGGAAGAGTTTTGCCTTCTTTTGACTATCTTTTCCCTTACAGCCTTGCTGAAAACCTAAGGGATGAGAGCTCTTAAAAGCAGGAATCTTACAAAACCCCGTGACAAACAGCACGCAACCAGCTCTCAGTGAAATAACGTGTTTATCCAGACCAGTAGTAGGAGAAACCCGTCCCCTCTTTAGGCTGCGTATTTCAGATAAATAAGATTATTTTGCTACGAGCTACTACAGGCTACAATATACTCACATAAATATATTAATGCGTATATGTGAATATGAATTTGTATATATTGGATACAGATAAGAAACACGACAACGAGTAGATAACCAATAACCGCTGCAGCTTCTTGCTGGGTAAAGTCCATCATCCAGACTTAATGCGATGACCCTGCGATGGCAGGTTTGGCCATCCTCTCTGGAGCACCTGGCAGGTCACCCCTCACTGCACCAGTGCAAAATGCTTCGTTAGCACAGCCCTGCCTCCAGAATTCACCGAGAACGCCGGCTCCAGGGGCTGGACTCAGTGCAACCCCCCTGTCTGCTAGACAGGAAGCCCTCCCAGCCCCTTCCACCCTGGATAAGGTTTTGAGGGACCACTCCAGCTTCAGGGCCAACAGCAGGGAAAGCCAAGTCCGAGGGAGCTGCTGGACTTGGCATGGTCAAGACTATAAGCTTGGGTTTGAGCCTCGGCCGCAACAGCAGGGGGCCAGTTTGCAGAAGGGATGAGGAGCTGCTGCGATGGCAGAGCTGAAGATGCTCAGCAGCTCTGCAAATCACAACTTAAAAACAAAAAAACAAATCATCCCACTCTTGGTGGTTCAAGAGGATTCTCAACATAGCGCCTGTCCTCTTCTAACATATGAGCGGAGCTTGACCGAGTGACTACAACAGGTCTCTAACAGACACGTGCATGCAGGAGACGGCTTCTTTCAGCCTTAGACTACGTTACTGAAGCATCCCCTTAGCAGAGCGAGAGCAGAAACGTGCTCCTACTATTATTTACACAATATAAAGTGCATTACAATTTATTTAACTGACAGACTTTCTGCCGGGACCACACAATTTCAAAATGGAGGCGAGGGCTTGAATACGAAATTCTCTCATGAGAAAAAGAGGTTCAGATTGGTGCTCTTCACCCTGTCCTCCTAAGGATTGTTTTTGGCCGTTCTTTCTAGTGCAAATAAGCTTGTGTTTTCTCAAGTTTAAGGGACGTGGCAGTTTCAGGGCATCGGGAACGAACATTGAAAATGCATTCGGGATTCGGCGTCGCCGAGCATCTCGAGGGGGGCCCTCCAGCGCGCGAGCAGCCCGCCTTGTCACCGCTCTCAGAAGCTGAAGACGTGCTGCCAGAAATAACCAGGAACCCATTTCTGAATCTCGCCATTAAAAGTCTTGCACTGCTATGCTTTGAGCGAGTCCATACCACCCTCCAACAACATCTGCGAGCACCGGCGCTTTCCACTGCGGTGGAAACCCATGGCTAGGGGTTTGCTCATGGGTGATCGGCTAAAAGTGTGAAGATCCTGATCCAGTTTTGGATACTAAGGTGCATCCCACGCTGGGGGAAGTAAATGCATGAGTGGATCCTGTGGGATAAGAACCGAGCCCGACCTGGCAGCCAGCAGACGCTGCATTCCAGGGCGATATTCACAACGAACAAATGCCACCTGAAGGCCAATTCCGTAACCAAAGAGAAAGGTTTTTTTTTTAAAAAGGGGCAGCAATAAGGAAAGCCACTTCGCGTCTTTTTTCCTTTTAAAACGGTGAAGAAAATATCCCTTTCCAATCGCTTTGCAAGTATTTTCCTCACCAACGCTACAGGAACATGGGGAAGGCATGGACACTGACAACACACACGGTCACTGGGGCTAATTCCAACATAGGAGCTTTTACAGTCCCTAGAGGCAAAGGTAGACTGGGACGGGGATATGCCAAGCTCGCAGGGGAAGAACGCCACATAGAAATGGGGAGGGGAAGGAAAGTGTAAAAAGTTTGTACATTCATAGCTCCGTTTTGTTGGAATAGAAGTTAATTTTTTACTCCAGGCACTGTGATGGGCAGCAGCAGTCAGTGATACGCTACAGTACGCATCAAGGACTCATTCATTAAATTCTGGTTTCACACCAACAATAGGACACCGAGTTATTTTAACATTGAGTTTGTGGGGTTTTTTTTCATTGACCTGTTAAAATCATTGGGACCAAAGCCCTAAGAGCGACGATGAACCAGCGCCCTGGGCATTCAACCTCCAGCTGATTCATCAGGGTCCGCTCGCTGTTTGAGTGGTGAGGTGAGAGCATCTCTCCGAGGGTTGAAAAGGTACCTGAAAGAGCAATCTGCGCAGGAATGGGTGGGAGTTTCTGACGCTAAGCCAAAGGCTTGGTTGCTGTAACTACAAATCTGGGACTTTACCTAAAGGGGGAAGAATCACCTAAAACAGTGAAATTAACTTTCTTACTTCTTGTCACAACCGTAACATTTTCCTAAAGGTTCTTTGGTGACTTTGGTGCAAGCTTTTATTTTTTTTCTATTTTTTTTTCTATTTTTTTTTTTTAAGTTAAAACAGATCGACTAGTTTTAGTACCCAAACTAACGTCCAGATTATCCTCTTGGTTCCCACCCCTGCTTTCGTCATTACTGATGTTAACAGGTAAGAGCATTCGGATCAAGCGTGGCCATGCAGCGTGCAGGTGGGTCCAGACTAAGAGCAGTGAACAGCCTGGTTGGAGATAAATAACGTAATGGTTGGATGGAAAAAATCGCTGGTCCATGTGCACACTAGGCCACTCTAAGAAAACCAATTCAAATGATCATAAATATCTGATTAGACACATTCATACCTACTTAAACATAATGTTAAAGGTGGGCAACACGTTGTTGGAAGTATCTGGAGCTTAGTCAGACTCCTGCTAGTTTCTGAGGAGAAGAAGCTGGTCGCCCAAGAGCTGGGAAAGCTCCTTCTGTTGTAAGCATACACATTTTAAGAGATGACAAAAAATTTTCAGAACCTTTTTTGTCAACCTCCTAACCAGGTAACTGTACACATTCTCCTTCCAGGCAGAGAGTTTGCATCACAAGATGTAAAATTTTTATGCCACGGAGACTTCAGCAGGATGACGCTGGAACCTGAGGGTGGTGGGCCATCAGGAACTGAATTCCTGGGTGACAGCCTCAGCTCTGAGTGGGCAGGAAGGGGGCGATAGCAGGGCACGGGTATTAACTCCTAACAACGCCACCTGTAATATCAACCCGACAGAGAACCCGGTGCGGGCGTTAACCACGGCTTGGGGATGTATGAGAGAGATGCCTTTGGATACAAATCAAATGGTGGACCAAACCCCCGAAAAGGTCTTTCTCACGGCGGGAGAAGTAAAACACCTGCACAGGATGTTTTCCTCTCATGGGTAACATCACGACCACATTAACCTCAGATTTGGGAACGGGGCCGGGACCCTCGGTCCTGACGGTCCCTCCACCTCCAACTACCCGCTCCACAGCCACCTGCCGGAACCCACAACACCCCTTGTACAAAAATACCTTCTGAAATTTTGGACAAATGCGTTAGAAATAAAAATAATCACCAGCCTGGCGTGTGCAGAACACGTAGATGAGGAGCAGGTTCTTATTCATTGCCGTTAACTCAGGAGGCTTAGCACTGAAGCAGAGCTTCGCCATCCTGGGACACTCGGGTTATTCGGTCAGCACAAAATTACAGAGCAGCTAATAATTTTTCTGCTCTTCACCAGCACGTTATAAAGGTCTGACCTGTTATCGAGGTTTTATCCACAGTTTTAAACTTCGTAAACAGGAGATGCCAATTTTAAAACCTCTACCTCTATTCATGCACACACCAGCAAATCACACGAACCCGATTTTGGTCGCGAATGCCCCAGGGCTGTGCTGCTCAGCGCTTTGGCCGAGCACAGGCAGGATTCAGCCCTGGAAAACCCATCATAAGCAGAAACTGATACATTTCGGCATAAGGTTTGGGGTTGTGGGTTGGTTGGTTGTTTTTTTTTTTGTATCATGTTGAAGTGCAACACAAGCCTTATCTAGACTATTTAAAGGTCAGAGTGCCGGGGGTTTTTTTTTTGTGCTGATACGCGAACTTTCATAGCCTTCAACACTCGAAGCAGCTGACTCATAGGGACTCAGGAGGTTGGTACTTTCCTAAGACATACGGAGATGTTTTGGGTGTAATAGAATGTGATAACCAGACTCTTAGAACATTACATACTGGAGTTAGCAAGAACTACCAGAAAAGGACTTTACAAAAAAAAAGGGGCAACTTGAAATCACTATAGGTCAGTCCCTCTCTCCAATTTCTGCTTGTTTTGTGTTGCTGTTTTGCCAGACGGCCAGTCCAATGCACTCTATTCAAGACCCTCTTGCTCTTCACCACTGTCCCCTCTGGCATCCATTCTTTTTTCTTTATGGCTGTTGTAAATTCTCCTCATCTCTTCTTCGTACTTGATAAAATTTTCCCCAAACCGTGTCCACGCTTTGTATGGAACCGTGATGGTGTTACGGTAGGGCGGCCTCACCTCACTTACCTTCAGGAAAATGCCGTACCTGTTGGATCCCACGTCGAAGTAGAAGCGCTTGTTGTCCACTCGGAAGGAGGTGCCCTCGGGGAGCTCCGGGGGCTCATCGCCTCCCCCCCGGCGGTCCTCTATGTCCCCCTCGCCGTATTCTTCAATCAGCTGGACCAAAGCATCCCTGAACTCGATCATTCCTTGCGCTGGAAGGACGATCGTCTGTTCCTGTCCCAAGCTGTGGCCAAAATAACCCATCATGCCAGGTCCCCGACTCATGGTCTGTCTAATCCGCAAGAAGCGCCCTCGCTGGTTCTCCTTCAGGTCCAGGTAATACTTTCGGTTGTCCCTCTCGATGTACTCCGTTTTGAGGACGCTGTGAGGGTGCTCTTCAGAGCCAACGGACACCGGAGGCGACGGTGGCGGGTGCGGCTGCCGCCTCCGGGGATGCTGCTCTTTGTCATTGCTGGGTTCATGCCGGTGACTGTGGCCACTTTTCAGGCCCAGGTGAGCGTAGTGCTCGATGAAGTCCCCCAGGCAGTCCTTCAGCTCGGCAGCCACCGACAAGGAGAGGGTCAGCTTGCTTTTCCTGATATTGTCCTGCCTGCCTCTTCCGATCCAGACCTCAGCAATCTTCAGGAAGCGTCCTCGGGAGCTCTGCTTCACATCCAGATAAAATCGCTTTTTCTGGATGTCCACCCTCTTGGAGGCCAGCTCCTGGATCTCCATGCAGCCCCCCTGGGAGGAGGCTGGGTAATGGTACTGCTGCTGGGACTGGGAATAAATGCTCCTGTGCAGACCAGAG
>WEIS01113760.1:0-10115 GCA_013389965.1 Todus mexicanus | reverse complement strand
TCTTGCATGTTTCTCATTTTTTTCCACTTCACTGAAAACAGTTGGGTAGATGTTCAATCAGACTCTTTTTACATGCCAGAAATCCCAGCTACATGTATCAGAACTTTAAAGCAGAACAACAATATTCTGTGGTTTGCCGACTTCTAAGCGCCGTCTTTTATTTTGCCGAGTAATTATCTCTCTGTTTGTCCAGGGGAATACCTAATAACTCCCCTGTTCGCAGAAGGGCACTGACCTCCAAATGAACCAAAAATAGCCCATGCAATAATTCCAACAATATGCTCAATATCTGATTGGGAGGCCCCTTTGGATCCAAAGTGTTACATCACTTCACACTGGGATAAAGCGGAGCACGACATAGCGTTGACCCTTTCCCAACAGGAGAATCGAGTGTTTGCTGGACGGGAGGAAGGAGGGCTGATGGTGCTCCCACATCAGTCATTCAGATCTGCTGTCGTTCAACGCACACATCCAGTAAATTGTTTCAATCAAGTTGTGGTCGGGAGAAGTATGCTCCGTATAATTCGCTGCAGCCTCCTGCCTGCGGACTCCACTGTTTATAGCATGGCCCTAATTGCTTTTTTCCCCCTCTCTTTTTCTTTTTGCTCAACTGAATTCGTTTAGAAACACAATATAAGTTAATGATAAAATCCTTCGCTAAACCACTGATAGCTAAGTGTTGCCTGACTGGCACAGACAAATAGACTGTTTAGCCTGGAATCCTTTACGCTTCTATAAGGCCTAGAACGTGTTTAAATCGTGCAATAATATAGCACGGAGATAAATTATTTCATGGCAGAAGCTTATGTATTAAACCCTTCCAAAGTGTAACAGAGTGTGGCAGGCAAGATGATTAAAATAACTGGGTTCACTTCCAAGCTCGAAAGCTGAATTTCTGCATAACCAGCACTAGTCATTTGGCCTCAACGAGCCCCAGTTCCTTCCTCCTCTTCTATCTGTCATCTCAATGGCACCGCTCTGCTTCCTGCCTGCGAAGAATAAGCTACCACCTTCGTCTTAGCCTATATTTTTATTATCACCCAAATAACATGGCTTTGATCTCAATAATGACATCAGATGGTCTTGTAAAAATTAATTAAAAATAGTTTGCATGGTATTTTGCCTTCCATATGACCTAAATCCTTCTGCCTAATCTCCCAAATCTACCTGCTTTGGTTCTATCCCAAGACAGCGAGTGCCAAAGATTAACTATGTACTGCATGATAGTTTTTCCACAGATTTTAAAATGTTTCCCTGAAAGGCAGTGATATTTTTTGCCCCCTTTTTTTTAATGGGTAAGCAGTCTCATTAGTACCAGGTGATTCATTTAAAGCACAATTACACAGGGAATTCAGCTAATTGATTGGATAACCCTAGATTCATTTGTAAAAACACAATCCTCAAACCTGAAGTGCTTGGACTTAGTGGTAGTCATGTACCGAGAAGTTTACTTTAAAAGCAAACGTTTAGGTTAATGGGATCCATATGATATGAATTCCTAATAACTTTACCATGGGTGGGCTTATCGAACTGCTTATCATAACAGAAGGTCGGGCCATTTCAAAGGATCTTTCTTCTGAGACTTTCTGAAGACTTCTCTTTCACCCCAGATCTATAGAAAATTCCACTAACTCTCCATTGAGAAAATATTTGAGCTCCCTCTCATGCCATGATTCAAAGGGATTATTTCCAAAATGTGTATTTTTTAACTCTTTGCCAGCAGGACAAAGCATTTAATAGAGAGGTGCGATTCTTTGAAGGGGGAAGAGCTCTGAGAAGGAGTGGTTTTGATGTTATTGCTATGCATAAAAGTGGTTGGGGTCTTGAACTAAATATGTTACTCTTGCCTGGAAACTAAAAGAAGAACTTGAGGGTAATCTGGGTTCTCTCAAACTCAGGGAAATCAATGCACATCTTCCAGCTGACCTCTTGTCAGTTGTGAATCAGACCCATCGAGAGATTCTAATCACTATTTCTAATTGCAGAGAGGAATAAATGAGAACAAACATCCCCTAAAGAGGCATTGGAATATTTAGCAATCAAAGGACTGAGGCCACCTGCACAGTTTGAAGACAAAATTTCCTATGCAGAGCTAAATCATCTTAGAAAGCAGCAGAGGAGCTGCTGCTGCAGAAACTAACATTTCTTAATTTATTATTTTTATTTCTTTTTAATTAAAACCATGCTGCATTTGCCAGAAAACATGTTGCTGGAAATTTAAGTTTTCTCTGTTCTTCCTGAATTACACGAATGGTGACTATGAACTTTACTAAAATATAGAAAACTATAGAAATAATTTAAAACAGCAGTAGAGTTTTATATAAATAAGAGTATATGTGAATTTAAAGAGAAATCCAGTACCCTAATAACCTCTGGGAAAGAACAAACTGCCAGGATCATGGCAGGTGTGAAAATTGCCATGACGTTCATTGCAGACAGCACAATAATTCCATCCCTATACTTTCAGTATTTAATTAAAATAAAATCCCTATCACTCAGCAGAAGAGAGAGACAGCATCATAAATAACAATCATATGGGTAAGATTCCTGCTGGGATAGCTGAAAAAAAGAAGAAAATATTAAAACTGTTCACTGTGTTCCTACTCGGCATTGACCTATGGGGACATTAAATTGATCTACAAATCTGTGAAAAACAGTGATCAAAAGTAATTTTTTTAAGATGGTCAAAAATAAAGAGGGAGAGAGAGAATTAGAATGGCCAAGCGTAGAGTTAAAAACAAGGGTTATGTTTCAAGAACGTCAGAGGAAGAGTCACTTGCTTTCAAGAGGGTTTCCAGTGGCACATTCTTCTCTGACCGCTCATGATAAATCACACTCAAGGCAAATCGTGTGCAAGATTTTGGCACAATCTAACCCAAAGGTCTGGGATTCTCTGAAAATGAAAATAAATTTAAAAAAAAAAAAAGAAAGAAAAAAAGAAAAGAAGCTTTGAGTGTAAAATGGGAAACTGAAATGAAACCCATAATTCTAAACTGAGCAACCTGCAAAAGTTTCTAGTAATCACCGTCATCCTTGTCTGCAATGCTTGGTCATGCTCTCAAAGCTCATACAGTGTTTGGTTTTTAGGTCCTTAATCATTTGCCCTACAGAACCGATCTCTAAAATGGCTCGGTTTCACTGCTGTAAATGCTACCCGTCCACAATATTATTGCAAGGAAGTGTATTTGTGATCGCTGTATCCCATTACAGCATGAGGGATAACGGTCTGGCACATTAGGAACTGTACAAGGTGATGAGAGGCCGGTGCAGGAGTCCGCCGTGTTGATGTACCGAGTTTCCAAACATTAACTAATGCAGTGGGGAAGTCAACACTGGAAAAGCTTGTTCTTGACCGCGGTTGGACAGCCAAACACTTCATAACACTATCAATTAATAAGCTACAGACACTGGTCTCCTCAGAGAAGAAGGCCAGCTTGGGAACAACTCGGAGGTGGGCATGTCACAGGAAAAGATTTGGGTTTGTTGGCAGAGAAGTGTGGAAGACGCCTGTAGGTTGCCTGTCAGCACTTGGCCTGGCCCAGACCAGGCGCGTTAAATCATAGGATGCAAACCCACACGTGGATATACAGGGATGGGAAAACAAAATACCAGATGCTCCACAGTCATGTCCTTCAGACCAACACTAGGTTTCTTCTCTCTTTCTGGAGGATGAGGAGAACCCATTGAACCCTACCGCGTAGAAGACCAAAGAATTTATAAAAAAACCAGGGATGGCAGGAGTCCCAGAGGCTGAATAAGCCACGAATCTCACATCTAGGAGGCCTCAGAAGTAACCAAAACTGGTTAGAAGTTTCAATCTCTTTTTGCTGGGCTGTAAGATTATTGTGTTAGAGGCTTAACGGGCTTGGAAAAGCTGGGCTGGAGGGGCAGTGAAAGAGAGAACAGTGTTTATTGAGCAATAAAAGAAACATTATGTTTCATTGCTCAGCCAAACTACCCTACAGAAGCAAATCCCCACGCCTTATAATACGGGGTGTAATAAATACTAATACTCTAAAGGGGGGTGTTGGAAACAAGCAGCAGGGCCCTATCGCAGTGTAATCAAGCCTCCCGTTAAATTAGCATCTCGCTTGCGCTCGCTGCTTTATTGTCTGACGGGAGCGAGCGCCTGGAGGTTTGAGCACCGGCTCCGGTGGGGTTCACCTCCTGCACGGTTGCACTTTGGTTACCCTCTCTCGGGGACATCTCTCTGAGGCCAAGGGTTAGGTTTCCTTCCAAGGATTAAGCAGTAGGCTCATGTCAACAAGGTGGTCGTGGAGATACAGGCAGAGCAGGAAGGACTCGGGAGGCCAATGGAGAGAGATCCAACTATTTCAAGGCAGCAGATTAATCCTGATAATACTGCATTGGGCCTTTTTTTTTCCCCCCCTTGGTTGGGTCAAATTCCCCTAGCAACCACAAAGCCTGCCATTAATAAAATTAAAGAACTCCATCATAATTTCCAACCTTTGTGCCCTTTTCAGAGGCGAAAAGATAAATTGGATATAAAATGAAAGCCTCGCTTTTTGGCCTTTGTAAACCTCTTCTCGCTTTTTCACTTTCCTCCCCATAATTCTGCATTGCTGACCTTCCTCCAGTCGCAACGGGCTCAGGAGCGCACGCAACATATGGACCTCATTGTCCTCTAGAGCGAGGAGGGCATGGGGATACCATTCCCATTGACCTTTCCCTACGCAGGCTGAGCTGCATTACTGGCGGCATCTGCACAGCTCTACCTGGGCTGGGCTACAGCCACATTTCGCCTTGAACCTTTGTCTGATATTGCAATTATTATCACAAGTTGAGCTGCCTTCCAGGGTTTCTTTGGAATAAAAAAAAAAAAGGGCCCCTTTTTTTTTTTTTTTAATGCTAACTGAATTTTTTGGCTAAAAATTTGTATTTCTGCTAAGATGATTTAGTCACTGGATTCTGTAAGGAAGGAGAGGTCGAAAACCAGAAGAGAGAAAAATATGAATATATCTGAAGATGCTTTAATTTTCAGAAACCAGAAGCAACTGAAGAGCGGTTGTTAAAAATTGGAAAAGTGTTAGGTTTGGGGTTTTTTGTCAGTGAACAAGAATGTTTCTGTGGAAATTCATGGGTTTTCAGTTGCTAAGAAAAAATCACTGGAGAACTACCACACTCCAACCACCTCTTTTTCATTTTCTTCTGGTCATATAACACCAGGTTTCCATTTGCTGGAAATAAATGAGGAAGCCATGGGGTATCCCTGCTCTTTTTTATTCACACAAATAATCCCATTAAAGTCCACAGGAGTTCTCGTATCCAGTGGGCAGGTTCTGACCCCAATTGTTTTAACAGTTCTTTTTATTCACACCTCATATTCTAGCTGAAATATCTTATAGAGCTTGACAGAAGGCTTAAAATGATGATTCTCTCCAGCAATGGAATTAGTATTACGTATGTCTGCAGCTTGGTTGACTTAGCTCAGGTTAAAAAAGAGGAGAAAATAGTAGAAGAAAAAAAGTGTTGAGGGTAAACAGATGACAAAATTTTAGTGACTCAGGTTGATACCATCATACCCTTCCTGAGAAACCATAGTCAACCTCTTTTTTCCCCCCTCTGTGCCTCAGTTTCCCCACCTGTAAAATGGGATTTAGCAATTTCTGAAAGAGTTGTGAATGTGTAGTCAGTGGTAAACTTCAGGTCATCAAATGTAAGAGAGATAACTGGATTTTTCTTCAAATAAATTGAAAATCAGGCATTTTTGGTGAAAGGATTATCTTTTTATCCTGTTACTCTACTGCTGCTCAGAGTCCTTCCCTCAGCAATAAGATGGATGATGCCATATTCACAGATGCTGAAAACAAACCAGAGGTAACTGTTTCGAAGTAAGTGAGCTTTGTGCATGCTCACACAGTCCTTTGCTTCTCTTAGGAGTTATGTTTGATGAAGAGTCATGAACAGATTTCTGAAAATCGAATTTCTGGAAATTGTCAATGTTCAGCTAATTTTAATCAAATTCCTTCAGAGCATCTAAAAACCTTTTCCTCACTGTACCACACCTCATTGCCCAAAAGGGGTTTTTTGACTCTTTCCAGGCTGAATTCAAAAGGAAAAAATCATATTTTTTTTTTAAATGGTATTTGTTTATTTATACGATGCCAGCAACATATACAGAGCAAGGTAGTCCATTCCAACAATCTTCTTCCTCATGGCTTAAAACCTTGTAGTAGCCAACCTAATTTTATTTCAGCTTTGAAAGAAACAAAAGTCACCTCTAAGTTCAGACTAAACATGAGAAATTGCAGCCAGAAAGGAAAAATTTTTTTGAGATAGTTCTGTGGGAAGATATAAAAACAGTGGGTTAGAATGGAATGACTCTTTCAACTCGAGTTTATTGTGTTTACAGTATTACTCAAGTTCTGAGGAAGCTAATGACCATCACAAATCTCACCAACATCCCATATTTTAGGGGCTTGAGTTTTTTCCCTTTTCTGCTGGTTTAAAGCCCAACAACAAAGAAGGTTCTTGATAGAATAAGCTCTAATGTTAAAACTACTATGACAGATAGAGATATATAACCTCACTCCTGGGTAACCAAACTCTCCACTGCAACTTTAGCAACAAATTTCTTCCCTTCCCTACAACTTCTCCTACATCCCATAATAGCCCCTATGTTTCAAATGCAGGGCTCCACATCTGCAATATATTACACCCATAATTTGCACTTAATTACCAACCACATTGATTAAGCCCTTGCACAACAATTAAACTTAATTAGGCTTTTTTTTTTTTTTTTACAGTGCCTTCACTATTTCACCGAAACACGTCAACCTTCTTATCAGCTTTAATCGAAACCCTCGCTGGAGATGTTTAGCCCGAAGTGTGATCACCATTTCTTTCCAATTTCAGGTGAAGGCGAAACTGGGGATTAACAAATGTGTGTCAGCCTGTGACCCAGCATGAGCCACTTTGCATTCCCAATTGTTTCCATCTGTATGTCAGCAAATGTTCATCTCAGTGCTATAAATAGATGACCAGGCTGCCCCCACCATGAAATTAGACAAGTTCTGTAGCACTTAGTAGGAATGGGGTTTCAGTTGTTGCTAAGAGCCAGGCAGAGAAATTCAAAGGGGATGTTGAGTTTTCAATAATATGGGTAATAATTTCAAGCATTATTTTCCTCAGGCATGGATTTGTAGATGCTATCAAAAATGGGTAGAGTTTCACAGATCTTCACTAGTAAGGAAGTTGAAGGCGGCCAACTAGCTGTACAAATACTGAGAAGCTGGTAGTTATATTTACAAAATCTTTTTTTTTTCCTAGATCAGAGTAGTTTGGGCAGTTATATATTTGTGGATTTAACAGTTTGGATTCTTTTTCTCTAGAGAAAGCAATGACAAAATATTTGATACCTTGAAAGTGTGGGACCTACTATGAGTAGGCCGTTGAGCTAATCTTTGCTTGAAATAATAAAGTTAAGTATCTTTGCATGAAATAATAAAGATAAATATCACTTTATTAAAGTGCAGTACTGCTGGGGCTGAATTTGGGGATAAAAAAAAAATTGTAAATGAAAGGAAAAGACAAAATAGATTTGCTACCTGCAATGAGATAAGTTTAAGGAAGAGTTCAGAGACATGGGATGTTGTAATTCTGCTTTAAACTTGCGTCTAGTTGTGTCAGGTTGTCATAATTTTCAGGAGACAGTACTTAATTCTTCTATTAAAGTTCTTCAGCAATATTTAATTATTGGGAGGGGGGAGTTCTGCTACAAGTGGTAGATTTCATTTATGCAGATAATCAATTTTTTATTTTTCAGTAGAATATAATCAATTGTATTAAAAAAAAAAAATCTGCTTCACTGGCAGGAAAAAGAATTGCAGTATTTCGATTGCCACCAGATCCACCGGTGACTTGAGTCTGTTGAATAAATTCTCAGGACAATGCTTTTGGCAGATTTCACAGTATGTCTTTTACTGAATGATTGACTAAAATGATATTCATCTCTTTCCCAGCTGATAGTATTGCTTTGGTAACTTGCCCACCCATTCCGAGGGAGAAAAGAAATATTCCTGTGAAATCTTTCAAATAATAATTTCAAGCAAGAAATATTTTCCTTCAAGTCACCCAACCTGGTGAAAAAGAAAAGCAACACTGAGGAAGTTCAGCATTCATACACCGTGCCTCAAATCAATAGAAGGTATTTTATTTTTGCCCTTATATTTTTTTTACCCTCTCTAAATAATAAAAATAGCAGGGGGATTAAACTCCAAACATGCCCTGGGCACCTCAGCAAAGTGGGAAAAGCAAAACTTTCCTCTTGGATGCCCACGTAGTGCATCTCTCAGCGGGGTCCACCTTAAGATCCCAGCCATGGGGTGGGGGCCATCAGCTATTTTTAAACCGCAGTAAAGTTCAAGACCTGTGTGTGGTTAACACGGAGCCTCCTTCCAGTGTTCCCAGTGATTCCTCTCTGCGTGCGTGAAATGCCATAAAGCACTGCAGTGGTGCCCTTTATGAATGGTCTGTCTGTCTCCCTCTCCCCTGGCAGCCCATTTTATATTTTGATTTTATTTTATTTCTTTTTCTCCCTTCCTTTTTTTCACCCCACACTCATCCAGCGGCCCAAAGCAGTTTAACAGATATGGCAGCTCACATGAATGATGAAAATGTGAATGTGGCTCCTCTGACTCGTACCCTGTGTGCAGGCGCTTTGTCGGGGTTTGGTCGTGGTTGTTTTTTTTTTTTCTCTGCAAAATTTCTTCTTTGTGAAAAGGTAGAGGACAAGGAACTGCTTTTATTCCTAGATGCATGACTCTGGGCACCTCACATGCTTAAACGGGAGAAATAACCAGTTAAATTTAAACAGGCATTTCCCAATATAACCCAAATGCAAGAGCTGTTTCCATCACCAACGGCTCCAACTCCACTTAAGGGTGTGCTCAAACATGCAGTGTCTGGATCCTGCAGTCGGAGTCTGGATCCAGGGGTAATTTCTGCAGGTGGTATTCATCTCAGAAATAAATCCCTATCTGGGAGACACCCAACACTAGGCTGTTTGAGTTCCTTTCTTCATGCCACCTTCCGAAGGGACAAAAATCGATCTTTTGTGCACCCTAGGAGAGAGGAGCTTAAAAAAATGTTGGAAGAGTTTGTTTAATTAGGTGGCGTAGCAGCTCATTTCAGGAGTACTGCTGGCAAATCACCTAACCTTCTTTCAGGGTTGATGTTAAAATCTGTTTCCACATTTTCTTGTGGGGGAAAAAAAGAAAAAAGAAAAAAAAAAAAAAAAGAAGAAATAAAAAAAAGGTTATCCTTCACCCTTTCCAGCAAGCCAGGAAAGCTTGAAACTGAAATGGTGGCTTTATGCCCAGACAGAGAGGAACTGAAATAAATATGAGCAGGGTTAAGAATTTTCTTTATTGAGAGCACCTGCTCCGATTTTTTATGTAGCATTGCTAAAAATTCCTTCATTACCATGTGCTCAGCTCTGTGGGAGTTCGGTGAAGCCTTTGGTGCTGAGAAAACCCAACTGAGTCCTTTGGACCTCTCCAGGAAAAGGTTTTCCCTGCTCTCCTCCAAAGGAATTAAATGTCTCCAAAGGTAAGGCAATGACAGAGCTGCACATGATGTTCTCAAAGACAGTTGCAGGCGGAGATGAGTGTCTGGCCTTGCTGTGGACAAGTTACAGGGCAAGGAAATGAGAAAATGTACTGGAAAAAGCTCTCTCTGTGTGAAGTTTCCTGAAAATTGGCAATTTCTGCTGCTTTTTGCAGGTAGCCACACACCTCCTGGGTGTATTAGGTAAACCTGAAGATCAGCAGATCCTTCTTGTACCTGCTCAAACACCTCAAGCAGCTTATGTCAGAGAAGGTGGATTATGAGCTTAATTTGTGATGCATCAGACTTTGATTTTTTGTTGTTACTGTGTCACAGTTTGGGGTCAGGGCACCTCCCAAATCTGCAACAGAACGCTCTCTCCCCCTCCCCACCCAAAAAGGGAAGAAAGGAAATAAAGGAGAGAGACTTAGTGATTAGGAAAGGAAACTAGAAAAATGAAAATAACAATAATAATAAAAAGTAAATATGTACAAATATGTATAAATCTAGTATCAAACCCAGTAGTCCCCCCCCGATGGTAAATCCAT
>WEIS01113738.1:0-19603 GCA_013389965.1 Todus mexicanus | reverse complement strand
CAGAGAGAAAAGGGGGTTTCCTTCAGAAATAAACTCCACAACTTGCCTGCAAATTCACCGCTAGCTCTTTCTGGGGCTGGTTATACTTGAATTCATTAAAACGTGAATATCACCTAACAGACATATCCATCATTTAAGACAACCGAACGAACAGATAAAAAAATTTGTTTTTTCAGTATCTCGCTATTCTGACCCCTAGAAATCTCTAAGACAGTGTTAGTGAAGCTATGGTCCATGGACCAGCACAGCCCTATAAGGTACCAAAAGATTCACCATTTCCTTTCTTGAAAAACAGAAAACTAACACTATGTGCACATATTCCTATGCATCAGGCGCATGACTGTGCCTATTGGCAGGAATAGTCTAAGAACAGCTCTCCCGGAATTTGAGGAATTCACTGGGGTTCACTCACCACTGAATATTTAAAAGCAGCCTCCAGTTTTCCACTGAAAACTAAAGCTGGTGGATGGAAGTATTCTCAAAGTTAATCATTCATGAAGAAAAAGAGTAATATTGAATATAACTGAAAGCACACTTACATTGTGATCAAGAAAGGTAAAATTACAGACACCTATACAAAATACAACAATCTTATTGGTTCATCATTTTTGACTTAAAACCATCATGGTACCAACACAGTGGCAAAGGAATATTAAAGATTAGTTCCATACGTTTTAGCTCTATACAGGTCCTTATGTTTCTGTAACCTTCACAGAGTCTGAGAAGCCTAAGACACGTTGCATTAGGCAATAATGCCTCTCAGTGTTCATTCTCTCCCTCTCCCTCGAGAGCCACTTAGCCTTTGTTGCAAACCACAGAATAACAGATAGCATCTTCTTAAAAATAAATACAAACAACTATTCAAATCTTTTTATAACCAAATAATGGAGATGATGAACCAACTATCTTCCCTAGTTACAATACATGTTTCTTGTAGTTTTTATTCTGCAAGGATAAATCTAAACTTATCTTAAGTAACATTATTAATCAAAAAATTCCCTTTGGTGTCTTTATCTCAGATTCTGGGGAAAACATAAAGTTGTGATTCTGTTTATTTTAGAATATTATGATTGGGTGAAGATAAAAATCTGCAATATAAACATATTTCCCCATGTCATGACAGTAGGTAAAGAAGTGTTGCATATTGAAGATTTACCTTTCATCTGACAGTTGCAATTTCAGTGGTGCTGATCTCTTTATTCTCTTTTCTCCTTTTTGGTGAAATTCCATTTCTTAAAATAACAGACCTCTTTTTAAGATGACTGTGTTATCATTACCCTGGTAATCTCACTTCTTTGAGATTTTACACTATTCATTTGAACACCAATTCCCATGTGCTTTTTTATATTCTTCTTTTCCTCTGTTCAAACAGGCTTCTGATTGCCCTGGCTCATCACTGAGGGGGCTAATGCTGAAGATAAAACCAGTTGACTTCCCACAGTGTCATTCAGCAAAGCACACACTCCTCTTCTAGCAACAGCTGCTGTCTAGGAGGTGAGGAAGTGGTCACGACATTGCACAGTTAAACTCTTCCAGACATTATCCACACACTATTTTCAACTGCATCAAAACATTATACTTTCGACATACAAAGGGAAGCTGTAGATCTTTTCAGATCTCAAACTCCTTGCATGAGTATTGTTTGGAAACAGGAGAGAATGCATTTTTTCTTTGCTGTTCGCAGCTGCTGGTTGGTGCCTTTATAGTGCAAAGTTTTGTTCTCTGAGCATGATTTACTTTTTCTATTTTAACAGCTGATTATATGTTTCATAGCTGTGCCTTTGATTTCATGGTTTCTTTGTGATTTGGCTTAATAAGAGGTACTGTCGTTTCACAATCAATCTTCAATGAATGCATAGGAATGCTACTCAAAAACATATTTGCTATTTTATTCTTGTCTATTGTCAAAAATTCTGTTGATAACAACATAGGCTCGGGAGCTCCTTTGTAGTTTTTAAGGAAATTTTGTTTCCATTATAAAAGTGCTGCATACTGGGAACATGATATGCTTGCTGTTCACTCCTTAAACCATACAGGAAAGCGGGGAAAAGTAATCTAGCACGTATTTAAGCAGTACCAGCATCCTTGTGCTGTGCTTTTGTCCCAGTTATGATTCAGTCTCAGCAGGGGCTTATATACAAAGAGATGATGCAGTTTACACAAAAAGCTTCCACACTAGTGTTGCCATGTAGGGGTGAACAGCCCTCTTCACCCTGTTCTGCCTTGCTGCAAATCCCTCTGCCCTTAAAACTCCTTCAGAGACTTTTAACAGCATGTGAAAGGTCATTCACGATAAAAAGTAAAACACTAAATATATCTCTGTTGGGGCATTTCTTGATCTCTTTACTATGCTGAAGTAGCAAAGCAACACTGAGTACTCATATGAGGCTTCAGCACACAAAGGCTCTTGTCATGTCCCTGGAAGCAGTGAGCCCTCCCAGTGCCACACAGCAGAGTGGGCCAGCGCAGGCACAGCTGCTCACTGCAGCAGCAAGTTCTCACACTCTGCTTGAAGACATCACAGACATGCAGTAGTGATCAGTAGATGTACGGGCATGCTTCTATAGCTCCTTTTACCTTTCACATACTTTATAAATACTACAGCATCTCAGCATATTCTTCTGGCATACCCTTGTCTAAGTCAACTGGCATGAGAAAGGAGAACTGCTAGCCACTAGACAAAGGAAAGAATGTATTACACAACACTTCAGTAATAAATCCAGTAGAAATGCAGGCTGTTTATGGGTTTAGAACTTGCTTTTCTATTTTACCTTATGTAAGGTGTTTGAAACTCTTTTATTGCCCTTTTATGATGTGGCCCTGTCACTGCATTTGTAGGTCATTAGGACACTGCTTCTTCTCCATAATACAGAGCTGAAGTTTGCAAGCCTTCTCTGCCATAGGAGTCCATTCCAGGTGTAAAGGGTCACACTTCCCTTTGTGCTTATGTCCAGCACTGGCCTACAAAGCTAGCTAGTACAGCAGGTGGCACAAGCTGGGCAAAGGCCATCACTGCTCAGACAGTTCCACATTACTCTTTACACAGAGCTTTGTTTCGCAACATACCTCAACTATAACTAGCAAAGGAATGTAAAGAAAAAACAACCATAACAGCAAAAACAGCAGAAAGAAAAATAAAACACCGCACACACGGAAAAATAGAGGATATCTATATCCCTTACAGGTGGAACACAAGGAAATGGATTTTCACCCCTCCCTTTCAATTATAGGATTTCAATTTAGAACCCATCTTTGCACATTTATCATTCACAGTTAATATGGAAAATCCTTGATGCTCCTCCAGTATAGGTAGCAGATGAAAGTGAGAGTGTCACAGCTCCAGTCATTTGGTTGGAATCTCACTCGGGCAGTGCTTTTGCCCCCTGCCTACCTGAGGAGTATCAGTAATGCTTATGGGCACTGTGCAAATATTAACAAATCAGCTGAGGATTTCTGAGTCGCCTGGAAAATGAAGAACAATGCAAATAAGCACCAGGGGAGGTAGAAAATGCATGCAAATCAACCTATACTTTCTGGTCCATAGGTCCCAAGCCTCATTACCTTTGAAACTTTTGCTTGCGTGTAAGCAGCACTCTAGTTGCTTTCTCAAACGTGGAAGCAGGGCCTGCCATCCACAATTTAATGAGCCTCAAGGAGATCAAAAGAACCAAGTGAGTGAGATTCCAATTGTTATCCTAAAATAAGTTACTTCTGTATTTGTTTATTTATAATTCTTTATCTCCTTTATCTTACAATTATTTTTTCTTCCTCTTTTATAAATGTATTTTTGATGGATGCCTAGGAAAGGGTAGCACTGCTGCTTATTTGAGAGATGAGGAAAAGCACTAATGCACCTTTTATGATCAAAGCAGTATAAAGTAATGTTTATCATATATTGCTTTTCATCTTCAGTATGTTCTGCAAACATATATGTATTAAACCTTAAAAAACTTTTGTGAGATACGTAAGAAAAGATCATCTTCATTTTCTATGAGAACAAAACTGCAGAGAGAACTATATTGCTGATAAGACCACACTGAAGATTGAATTGAAGATCAACAGTTGGTGTGAATGGGGAAGAGAGGTACAGGCAAGCTGAACGATCAGAGTAGTGAGAGGCTTATTCTTAATATTCTCTGTTGGTGAAAATTGCTACTACACAATCTGGGGTGCTAAAGAGGAGATTTTTTTCCTCAGAGGAGGAGAAGTTCTATTGAATGTATGTTGAAAGAACTATTAAAAGGAGTGTACATCTGACAAAGAAAAAATTCAGAGAATATTCCTATGGTGACAAAGAACAAAACTTCAGCAGGTAGTCTCCACACAATTTCCTTGCATGCATTATGAAGCAGTCCTCACCATCAGGCACAAACACTACTTTTTATTCTGCAGAGCTTCAGTAGAAGGGATGCTTATTCAATATTCACTTTGCTCTTTCCTTCCATCCTGCCTTTGGTGCCAAATATTCAGCTGAAGAAATACAAATACCTCCCGGGGTTTTCCCAGGAGGTCCTCAGCGCTGCCAGTTTAAGGAAGCTGTGCCTTTCGGAGCTATGCCTGGGGCCATGGGTCAGAGCCCAGCACCATTAGCTCCAGCACAGAGCCCTGTCGCCTGAGATGCTGCAGATGCTAGTAGCAGAGGTAGCCACATACTCTGCGGCTGTCTCCGTGCTGCAGTGTGGAACGACCTGCTCTCTGGGTGTGCACAACTACATCCTGACTCTGCATCCTTCCTTCCTGAAGAAAGATCACAAGCAGGGGCAGGGAACAGAGCAGCAGAGTTTGCTATAACAGGTTGCTGGGAGACCTCTGATCCGTCTCTCAACATCAGCTCAGCCACTATACTCAAAATCTTCATCCTATTTGTGCCCTCCCATACCCCCAAACAAATGATTTGATCTGAGACGGCAACCGCACATGGTCCACGTGATGCCTGCTCTGCAAATTAAAAGAGGGTTGGGCAAAGCTGAGGTTGAAGTTACATTGCCAGCCTCAGCTCTAACACTTGTATATGGGCTAAATGTGCACGTACAAAAGAATTCTAAAAGCCAATACAGTTGGGGCAGCTTTAATTTTGTCTACATGAGGTGAGGAAGAGAGTTCCACTGAGTGCAACGTCACTGAATACACGCAGCAGGAAAACCACATATAAAACACCACGACTACTTTAATCCTGAGACCAAAGCAGCTACTCTCAAATGCAAACATGTATAATTTAATAGGTTCCAAAGAACAAGTTTATTTCACCCAGGTTTTATATAAAATAAGCTATTTCCATAAAAATTAGAAAGCTGAATGTTTGTGTGCTACTTGGAAGCCAGAAGTATTTTCAAAAGCAAACACAAACCTCGGTAAAAGGTAAAATGACCTCACATTCCAGTCATTGCAAAAAGCCATAGTTACAAGCCAGGTGTGTCTAAGAAATATGTATATTGTTACCTCTTTAGTCTACGCTTTTTGAGACAGATACTGGTAATGCTTGGCATTTAGTGACACCTAGTGGTATTTTCTTGACTACGAGAAGTCCGTTCGGTCTTGTGTTAAGCTTCTATTTTAGATGAACAGCTCCTATGGATGCCCTGTGGTAGGTCTCCTCCCTACCTTCCTTCTCTTTCTGAGTCCTACGCGAAGCTGAGAGAGTCCACGAGGACTACCAGTAAGAATCGCAGACTTTATAAATGAAAGAAAAAATTCATAAAATATGGGAGAAAAATGGTAGGTGTTCCATCAATAAATCAGACTCCCGCTAGATGTCTGGGAAAGGACTCCAGCATCCTCAGAAATCATTGTGTAGAGAAACACAGCATACCTTCTGAGGACCAAGTGATGCCAGACTTTGGATGTAAAACTGAGATCAATCATTATGCCTCTTCAGGAATACGCAAGAGGCTACTTTACAGTGTTGTGGTGGTTCTCACAAAGTTTTTCAGTTCTTTCCTGGGATTTTTTCACTTGCACTAGTCTTTTCTTGAAACACATAAAGTCCTGTTTCGTGCATCCAGTTAATGTTTAATTAATGCTACAAATAAATCTTCCCTGCTTAAACGAAGGTCATTTTCCAGCAGGTGTCACTGTGAGGTAATAAAAACAAAATCTAAGCCTCTCACTGAAGTGTGGGGAGGTGAGTGGGACACTCCTAGCCTAGCCAGGTGAAGGGTTGGTGGCTTGGCAACCTCGGCACCCATGGCACCCTGACACACCCCACAGGCTGCCAAAAATGTGTCTGGGAACAGACAGACATAGGTCTTCTCCAGTGCCTGGTGGAGGAGGCTTGTAGGGCTTGCCTCATCTGGCAAATGCCCTCACCCTCCCAGCAGCTCCATGAACTGTGCAGCATGGCTGGAGGGGACCGCTCAAAATCTGTCAGCAACAGAGCATCTACTTTGGAGTGTGAAATACCTAAAATCCTACACAGGATTTTGGTAATAGAGCCTATATCTTCCAGCTTTGACTTCTGCAGAGTCATGGGATCCTTAATTTGACAACTGTAGGACTAGTTTTCAAACCAATAAGTTGTACAAATAAGACTGCCTATCTGTCTACCTAACGACTGGGTGTCTGGGGTCAGGAAGCCAGATTTGAAAATGGCAGCATAATATCATGTTTTGCTATGATGAGCCTGAAAAAAATTGATTTGCTATAAAACTTCAGTTTGGACTTAATAGATTTATTAATCTCTGAGATGATTTTGTGGTTTTGCTGTTATAACAGTTCAATGTCTATGTGTCCGGGAAATTCAGTCATAACAGCCTTTACGAGTGATTCAATTACATAAATTATTATGCTATTGTTACCAACTAAAAGCAACAAATAGATATTAAAATGGATGAGGAAATTTTGATGGTACTTATTATCTGAAAAATATTAATTCATAAGACCATTTTGCAGAACTATGCCAGTTTTGCCTTATCTTCCTTTTGAAGGGAGCAAAGAAGGAGAGGAACACAAAACGTAAGAGTATTAAAAAGCTGATGAGGTTGGCACTCTGCTGGGCTCAATGTGACCTGCTCCCTACTCCAAACCACACTTGACTCTGGCTCTTGCCTGTCCCTTTTCAGAATTTCAGGACAATAAAGCTCCTCTGGGCTGGAGTGCTCTCTCATTTTAAGTTTTTCATAAGACTGTTCAATGCGCTTTGCACTGGTTAGAAATGAAATGGTAAAATTTCTGTGAATATAAATAATTTTCCATTAATCTCTCCTTAAAAAGCAAATATATTTTTATTCAAGGAAGTATGTGTTAGAAAAGTCTAGAAGTTTATTTTATTCTATTCCAAAAATATTATTTTCTGGTAAATATTATTTAAAGAGAAGCTTAATGTAATTTTTTCTATCAAAAAAAGGACTACTGACAAACACCTCTTCAACCTACACAGTCTGTCCAGACCAACAGCATTATGTGGACATAAGGGTTCCACAAACAAAACTTTAACAGATAAAACCATTTGAGATCAGCACAAGGTGTTAAACTGCAGCTTGACAACTCAAAACACTGCTGGTTCCTGTAGCTGCTGCTGTGAATTATGGCCTGTTACGTACAATGGGAGTCAAGTGCCTTTATTTACTAGCAGCAGCTGAAATCATGCAACTTAATTGTGCAGTACTCTCTGAGAAGGTGTTCTCAGAAAAATTCTGGAGTTTGTCAGCAACTTTGGCTCAGTAGATGTTACTATTTTTTCATGGGTTAATAGCAAATAGGGAAACTCTTTTAGTATGATCTGCACATTTGAAGCTACAGAGAATTTCAATTCTTGCACCCTGTACCTCTATTTCCATAAAGACAATGCTGGCTCCACTAAGTTCCCTAGAGCACCTGAAGAGATATTTCAACGTGAGCATCTGAACCTCCTTCTACTTTAAGTTTTGCTCTTTAGAGGATGGAAGGTGACGTGAAAGAACATATTTCTGAGTCTGACATTTTGTCTTTTGATCTCTGAAGATAAACTTCCTTGAGGTGAGCAGATTAACTAGTACAGGATGCACATTAATTGCTCCTGGTCTGCACTATAATTTTCACTTTTCAAATTACTTTTAGTGAAAAAACCCACTCCTTTAAGTAAGTGGTAAGAAAGTAACATAAAGAAATGTGACCTTTGTTGGATTTTTCCCTCTTAACTGTTTCTCTTCTTGTGCTAATCTCATCCAGTACCACGAGTGAGAACTCGATGTACAAAGATGTACAAAGCCTACACAACACTACTCAGAAACTTATCAAAGTTTCAGATCTGTGATGTGTGTGTTATTTTTTTCTTACACTTCATGATTCAGAAACTCACTTAAGAAAAACTGCATTACAGGATTTGCGTCACCATGAGGCACTGCCAAGTTTAAGCAATCTTCACAAAACTCATAGCCAGATTTTTCATGGAAAACACCAGTGAAGGGGAAGATAGAGGGACAAGACCTTCTACTCTCCACCCAAGCAGGATGACTGCAGAAGGGCTGACAGCCACGTGATTATTCGACCTTTGGCGTGTAAGCAAGCGTCCCAGCTTCACAACTAGCCCATGCATGGTGCTTGGAGCATGGCTTTTTAGATCCAGCTGGTGATACTCTGTCCCATTCACTGTGTCTTACACAAGACCATGGACATTTCTTGAGTAGTTTTCCGTTTTAATGTTAATGATTTCCTAGTCAGCGGAAAATTCTAGGTACTTCAATAGCCACATATTGGGAGGTACTGAGGAAAACAGTGAACAGAGAGGCATCAAGAGCCAGTATGAAATATTTGACATAGGTTAGATTTTGTATTTCACTACCTGTCCATGCTTACTGACTAAGAGATACCATTAAAGACTATTACACCTAGTAAAAATTATTGAATTGTGAATGCCTCATGCAACGCATTTGTGATGCCACTTGTAACGGTATAATAAAATTAAGGAAATCCAGACTTCTTTATTGAGCTGTGCAATGGAATAATTGCATCAAAGGATGCTTCAAGTTCTTTTTATCATATAGACAGCCTTTTGTGTTTGGAGCTAATATTGCTGAACTCCAAGCTTCCATTTAACATGAAACTAGAGGGTCTTTGCCACAATGACTCCGAAGACAAAGGATTAAGCATAGCAATGCCTTGCAAGATTGGATTCCTCTCTGATGGATACTAGAAAGGAAGAACAAAACGTGATTTGTAGCATTCCTTTATAATTATGGCTCCAAATGATTCCAAAAGGGAAAACAAATAAGCTACTCTGATGCTTTATCCCATATAGCTCTGAGACACGTGGTTCTGGAATAGTTTTCCATAAAGAGTAATGGGAATCAGAAACAATCAATTTTGACTAATTTACAAACAGCCTGATTGCAAATGCCTTAAATAGGACTGGTACTGGTGACTCAGAAGATTCTTTCTTTCATTTAAGAGCCTGAGGCAGAAGGGATAAATGAAATAAAAATAGTTCTCTGCTTGTTACAGTGTTGTTCCTTCCTGAAAGAGAGAGCTTTTAAATTTTGCTTCACTTCTAGAAAGCTGCATTTACGGCTAAGCATGGAATTAGTTCTCCAGCTTCTTTTACATCTAAAGTGATACAGCAAGTCGGGACAAACAATTCAGGGCACAGCTTCTTCCTGTTAGAAGCACAATAAGACTGCATTCGTAAACCACCTCTAGACTTCCACCATTCAGAGCCAATGTGTCTCCTTCCCACGACCATGTAAGCACCTGTATTAAGTGATCCAGGATACCATAAGGCTTTTTACATGACCCAAATCTAACTGATGGTCCACAACTTCTTTTCCCAGCTACCAGGCACACCCTCCTGTTCACCCAGGCCCTGCTTTTCTGAAAAACAGGGTTGTAGAGATAACAGATTGCAGTCACATCCTCCCATAACTACATGACCAAAGCAAACCTCTCAAAGATATGTCAAGAATGAGTGTCCTTTGCCCTGAACCACTGCAAAGTGTATTATCCTAGAGTGGAAGCACTTGCTTTGCTTATGTCTGTAGCCATGTACAGTAGAGAACTGAATTCTTTAGTATTTACATTGTTTTACAGGGGCAATATATCTCTTCACTGTGTGCTTAGACTTCCTGTTTTATATCCATCTACCTCTAAGCATTCAGAAAGAACAGAAAGATCAAGAAATCCATAGGCAGTGCAGCTCACCCCTCACTCTAGGTCTTTCTTTGCTAACAGTCCAGGTCTGGGAGTTGCAAACTACGATCAAGCATTTTTTCTTGACTGCAGTTCCACCTCATCTGGCAGCAACCCATTCTGTAACAAGGATGCCCTATCATTCACACATTTCTCATATCATTCTAAGCTGAATTCTAGAGTTTACATATTGACAAGATAATGTTTTGTTGCCAAGGACCAGTGCCTGAGGAGGAAACGAAGCACAAAGACATTGATGTTAATTCATTATGTAAATGAGAAAAAGCCACAAAGATTAGATCCAAACTTCCCCGATTTCATGGTTGCTTATGCTCACTTCAGTTCAGTTTTATTCTTTGGTATGTCATTTCACTCTTAATATAATTCCTATTTTGCAGTCATGCTCCCTCTGTGGCCTTCCCTTGCCTTTATGAAAAAAGGAGCTTGCAACCATGGCAACTATGAAGACTTTCACTGTCTCATGCAGCCATGTTCACCTCATGTCCGCTACCATGTTGCTTCAAGGTTCTTGCTGAAAACTCTTTAGGTAAACCCACCAGCATGTGACAGATCAAAATTTTTTTTTCTCAGAAAAAAAGAAGAAAATCCTATGAAAATTTTTAAAATAAGCTTTTTAAACTGGAGAGAGCTAAGCAGGTTTTGCACTCTTCAAAATGGAAGAGGGAAATTTGCAGAGGGCCGTTTGGCATTATGTATCGCAATGAATCATAAGTAGCTTTGGTTTAAGTGTTCCTTTTTTATCAATTATATCCTTTAAGATTTTTATCATTATGTTTGTTATTTTTCAGTCACAATGCATTTAATATTCAGTGGTTAAATAGCAGGGCCATGCCATGCTGTTCTGTTTTGTTAGAGTTCCTTCTGCAGCTGCACCCCAGAGGTGCATGGTGCTGCCCCACACTTCTGACTCGCAAGTGGAGGATGTGAATGCTGCAAAATGCCCCGTGGCCATGCAAGGCATCTCTCCTCCCTGGGTGCATGTCACACACTTGCAAACAAGCCCAAATTATGAGCTAGTGGTGCCATCCCACTCTTGAGCATCCGAATCTGCCTCTTTGTGATGGGATGTTATAAATTTTTTGAAATTAATACAACCTACCAGTTTAGACCCAGGTGGTCACACTCCTTGTCTGACCACTGGGCCACAACTCACCAACCCAGTAAGGAAAGCCTGACCCTTTGTGTTCAGCAGGAAGTGGCTTCACTCTGACAGCACCCCTAAATAAAGGGAGATAAAACAGAGGCAACAGCAGCAGCAGCCTGGACAAAAGTTTTTCTTCAGTACTAATTCACTAGTAGCAAAATCTCAGAGAATCAGATTGCACAGAGAAAGACTAATGAGATAACTGGGGAAATTGAGTATTTTTCAGATAATAAGAGACTAAAAAAAATGCTGTGTTTAAACCTAGCAGATCACAGGCTGATAATCAGCCTGTAGGATGAAAGAAGATGTTCAAAGCAGGCACAAAAACTTAGAAATATATTCCATCCAGGAATAAATATAAAGCCAGAAGCTAGAAATAAGACCCACCAGGGATTGCTAAATTCAGGAGCAGCCTCGTGTATGAGGGAGGTGGGGGGGAAAAAAACCCACATTACTCTTAAAATGAAACTATTTCTGTTCACAACACAACTGGGTAAGCCAAACAGGACAGCAAGGAAAAGATTTATTTTCTTGCTCATATGCTTCTGTATCCAAAGCACTAATTTCCCTTTAACAAAGTCTTAAATGAGATGGGGAAATTTAAGAGTGACTCTTGTTCTTCCCTTGGCTGCACAGGATGACATAACGAATACAAATCTAAGCAGACTCTTACCTTACATTTTCAAAGCAGTCAGAGAATTAAATTTAGTAAAACTTCTAAGATGAGCCTGAAGATGACTGAGCACAGGTAAAGATCTTGTTGCCAATTCAATTCACAATACCTAAGACTCTGGTTCCGCACACAGCTCAGCCAAAGTGTGTTTGTTGAACTCTGGTTTTGAATCAGTGGTCTGAGCTAACACAGGGACGATTTCTTCTCATTATCCCACAAACAAGCCTGAAGCACTAACTGTGATGTTGCAGCAAAGAGAAGTTGCCTGTCTCATCTGGCCATACTGGCTCAACTCTTATAAGTGTGCCAGTTGACACGCTAGGCAAAACTTTGCATTCACACTTACAGAAATCTAGCATCACATCGCTGTCAGTGATGAGACCCTAGATCTACTCTAGTATAAGCAAAAATCAGTTTGCCTTTGCTCTTGATTAAATCCATTTTGTTTCCTCAATTTTTTTTCTTCAAAGGAATCTTCACCCAAACATATAAACCACTGGTTCTTCTCCATTCTGCATGAGCTGTCTAGTTTATTCAGTGACATTTATCTGCACTTGGATTTTTTTAAACCTCCAGGGCAGATCTCTTTTCTAAAACTTTTTGATGGTTTCTGCTCAGCCGATGTGTTAGGGTGAAGATTGTGATTTTCATTAAAATAGAACAGATCTGTTTGTATGATAAGCTACCTCACCATGTAACTTGAATTCAGAAAGGGTGAAAGAGTGTGGTGGAGAGTCTCCCCATCACAGCAAATTTCCCCTAGGGGATGTGGCTGAGGGCTGAGTGGGATTTTTTCAATTTTTTTCCAAAGACCATATGAAAATTGCTATTTGAATTAAGATACTTATGTATTTCTGTCATAAAAAAACCCCAACAACCAAAAAACCCAACCAAAAATCCAACTCACAACCAAAAACCAAACAACCTCTTTAAGAATCTGTTAAATCTTTCACAAACCAAGAGGTCTGCTTATTTGAAGCAGTTATATGAGGAATAATTTGTGAAAAACAGTGTGTCTCTACTTTAGATCCATAGATGGAAGATACAGGACTCCAGAATGTACTACTAACAGGCCAAAATTGAATTTGAATTCACTACAACATTGATTTTGTCACAATATGCCTGTAACAGTTCAATTGTAGTCAACTGAAACGGAAATTTTCACTAGAGAAACAGTGATCTAGCAAAAATACATACAGATTGAACCAGGAGAAAATGAAGACCTCAACTATTTGCACTCCAGACACGGTAAGACTTCAAATATAAATGCAATGTTCCTTTCCTGATGTCTTATCTCTGCAGTCTACATTTTACTTCAGCGGCCCACTGGCTTCTGAGTGTGCTTTTACAAGGTTGTTGGTCCCACATAAACCAAGCTCTCTTGGGACATATTTAAGAGTCTAAACAAAGAAGATTTCAGACCCCTTCTGGTTCATTAACAATCACAGACTGCAGGTTCACCTGCAAAAAATGTGGTCACAAACTCATGTTCTGACCAGTCGCCCTGTGATGTGTAAGGCTCAAAGAGATGGAGCTCCACATGTTTGGAGCAGGATGAGGGGGGGCAGCAATATGTTCCTCAATGTTACACCTGTCTTGAGAGATAATTTTTCCTTTGAAGTAACAGTTAACAGATAAATTTGAGGCAAGGAACAGAGAAGGATGTTGTGGATTTTCTATTATTTTACACAATGTAATCTAGCCTAAATAGAAGAGTTCATTTATTTACAGATTGAATTCTGAGGAGACCAAGAGCCTGCTGTGTCTTCTACAGCTGAACTTTTGTAAGCGAACGACAATGAAAAGCATTCAGAGAAAGCTACATCTCTAATAATGCATAAATCTAATCCAGAGAAACCTTTTAGGTCACACATGAAGTGAAGTTGGTGGTATCCCCCAGTCATTCTACACTTTTGAACATATCATAGAAGATGGTGGTGTTTATTCTCATCAGAATAATGGGAAAACAAAACATTTACAATTTTGATATAAATCCATAGTAGTGAAAGAGCAGAAATATACGTTTGGAAAAGGGTTTCTATGCAAAATTTACCTCAAAAATAATAATTCAGCTTTTGTTATACATTAAAAGGTTACCATGGTAACTTGATAGCTAAGTTATAATTAAAAATGGATTCTTAATCCCATAACAAATGCTAGTTTTTGAGATTCTATCATCTTCTCTATTTCGACTGGCAATGTATTTTCTGTTATAATGGTTATAATTTACTTTTTTCTTTAAATAACAGTAACATTCATCCTGAGACCTAGAATTTCAGTAAAGGTCATATAGGCTTGCATTACTGGGTTTATTTCTCTCTGGTATGCTCTGTCCTAAGTAACCTGTGCATGCTGAATCGTTTCCTGCTCTTGTATTTGGTTTCTTACATGGTTTTCATTTGAGACAGATTCGTATAAATGTGATTATCCTGGTAATGTCAAACTGATACATCCAGTTCACATAGTTTTCTCCATCTCTTGACTTCTACATTACTCTAAGTCTCTAACTCTTTAACCCCACTATCAAAATGTCTCTTATACATGGCTTGCATTTTGTCTGTCAGTTTTCCCTTACTCTTCATAAATTGCCACTATTCTCTTAGCTTTTCTTTGTGAAAAGCATTTTCAAGGCTGATTTTTGGATCACTCAGATAAGAAGGGATTTCAACCTCCGTGAATACACTGTATGCACCAGCCTTCAGCATTCTGGAGCTTACTTCCAAGCTCAAATGAATTTATCACTAGAAACCCCCTTGAAACACTCAGTAGAATTCCTCGTTCACTTGCATTTCATGACTGTGTCCTTCAGAAAAGCTGATAAGATATAGCTGGTGGATTAGTCACCTACTCCTACTGCAGACCAGGTTCAGAAACATGCCTGTAATTCGCTTTCTATAAGATAGTGATTCATTTTAAACAGAACATTTTTTGTTATTCAATATTCAACCTGAAATATACCATGGTTGACAAGATAATAATTTGCCTATCACCAGGTAGGTCTGAATCCAGTCTCTGATGGTAGCTATCTAAGCCCCAAAGGGAAGTTTCCCACATTAGTGTAATTTTCTGAAAACTTCCCTTTACTGCTTTAGCTGCAACAGCTGTTGTTACCCTGGTGACTTCAGTGCCCAGAGTCACTTTAAATGTTCTCTGGTCAGACTTAATGGATGTGGAGTTTATAGACATACCTAATTTACAGCTACAGTGATTTTTGTCTGCATTAGGGCTCCTCATGTTGATACCAAGAGTGTAGTTAGCATTCTTGCAGTGATGAAATTACTCTGAAGAAGTCAGAAAGTGAAGATAGGCTACTGCTATTATTTCTGTAGTACCCAGGCATTCATATTAGAGTGAATCAAACACCTTGACTTACCTTTTATTGCTATCAATATCTCTAATTCACATTGACATTTAGGCTAGGCTTTGCAAAGGAGGCTGAAGTACCTATATAAGCTTAATTCTGTTTGCAGTGCTGGTTATCTCAGATGCTGTTAAGAATCTCACTGTGACTTCTTACAAACACCAAGGGGGAAAGTTCCTGTTTTTCAGAAGGGTTCTTAGGATTTCATAAGTATAATTAATAACTTAGAGCTCAGGTGTCGTTAATAAACCCATGACTTGTGATCAGCCAGTAACAGCATAGATGGTGGAATGAATAGGAAGTTTGAAGAGGAAGTGTGAAAAATAGACTGAAGACAGTGTAATGTTGATGGTAATCACTATGCTTCTTTACAGAGAAGATGAAGAACTCTCTGCTCGCAGCTATCTTTTTATTTGCAACAGGTGAGTTTTCATTTGCTGCAAAACTTGCTACTCTTTATAAATAGTAAAAAATCTTAACTTTACTCAAAGGCAAGGATGTGTGATCAAAACTATGACCAAATTGAGTTCTGTGGGTAGAAGAGAAAAACAGACAGTAACATGTTTTCCTATTTCTTTTAGAGCTGTCTCGTTAAATTATTCCTTTTTATTCCTCAGATTCCTGCAACTGCATAAATCAGGATTTGCCATTTTGCCGGCAGCTCCAAGGTAGGTGAATGTTTCTTACATCATACCTACTTAATCGAAAAGACAGTTGTCATTGCTGAAGGAAGCCTGCCAGCTGAAGAGGGGAGATTCAGACTAGATATAAGGAAGAATTTTTTTACAAAATAACACCAAAACACTGGCCCAGGTTGCTCGGAGAGGCTGTAGAAGCCTCATCCCTAGAAACATTCAGGCTCAGGTTGGATGGGGCTCTGAGAAACACGACCTAGTTGAGGCTGTCCCTGCACACTGCAGGGAGATTGGACAGGATGACCTTTGAAGATCTCTTCCAACCCAAAACGTGTCACGGATCTACGACTCCCGTGCAAAGCACCGTCGCGGCGCTCTGTGGGGTGTCTGACACCCGACGTCGACTCCAGCCCCGGCTCCCCGGTCCCCGACCCTCTGTGCCCGCTCCCCAGCCCCTCCCGCTGCCCCGGTGCCCCCTGGCGGCCGCCCAGCACCGCCTCGCCCTGGCCCCGGCTCCCCTGCCCCGGCTCTCCTCCGCCGCTCCCTTCTCCGGAGCACCCAGCCCTCCACGGTGTGTAGTCTCTGTACGAATTGCCATGATTTCAGAAGACAACAGAATCTGTAAAGCTTGGGTGCGAAGATTGTCTGTGCTTTACCTTTCAAAGGTAAGTCGCTCTCAATGGCACACAGGAGCAGTGCAACGCATTTCAATAGAGGTTGGTAAGCAGCAGCTGACCACCAGCTGCTGCACTTCATGCCGAATTTATTGTAGGCGGAAATACCCTGCTTGTTAACAGCCACAGCAGAGAAGACAGGGTTCTGAGTACAACGTGACACTGAGTAAGACATCAGCGGGAGGATTATGTTTTTCTGAAATAAGCCACGGATAATTTTCTAGTCCTTGCTATTAGCCAGTAAGAATAAATTCTACTCAGACATTATGGACAGCATAGACACACAGGAAGAAAAGCAAAAAGTTCTAGAGTGAAATAAAAAAGGTAGAGGGTTTTATTCTTTTGTGGTTTTTTGTTTGGTTGGTTTGGAAGTTCCTTTAGAAGAAACTGGATCGTCATGACCTTAGGATAGAGATGGGTTTATATCTTTTTTTGTATACCTCATACAGCACAGTCATGTTACAGGATTAGTACTACTCTAGGGCTGGAAAGAACTAATAATGTGCACATTCTTTAAGAGGAAGCAGTGCAATAAACCAAAAAAAAGCACTAGGATAAATTTGAATCTGCACGTCAATGTTTATACCCACAAATATGACAAGTGAAAAAGACCCAACAGCATGTAACATTCATTAGGTTCATCTGGAGAAAGTAGCACAGAACTTATTGGTAGTGGGGTGGCGCATTGAGGTGTAGGTTGAGCTAATACACTATTTCCGTACGTAAAATCTGCTGGTTTTCCCTTGTCTATTCTAATACCATCACCTCATAGAGGAAGCCAGAGGGTTTTTTGTAAGACAGGGAGCATGAGGAACAATTCAACCCCATATTCTTCTATAAGCAGAAACTGGTCTGCAACACTGTGGTCATCACTTGGATCTCAGTTACTAAGAATTAGCAGTATGTTACAAACGCATTGACACACAGTATTGCAGCAGGTTCTAAAAGGGTTTTCTTCAGGTGTTTCTTTAAAATAACAATAAAATAGAAGCATCAGGCAAATGAAAGACAAATTCAGAGTAAAAGAAGAAAAGAATATGAGAACAGATGCTGTTTTCCTCAGTTGTTATACCACCACGTCCATGGATGAGGTGGCCAAAATTTGGTTTGGTGGTCAGACCAAGAAAGCAAAGAATTCAGCACTTATTCATATTGGTGTAGAAACAAGGAAGACCTGATCACTTTCCCAAAAGGAAGCTGCATACACCTGATGTGATGCAGCGTAGCTTTATTTAAAAAACATGTTTCTTCTAGAAGAAGAAAGGAGGTGTCATAGCGTGAGGCTGTTAAATTCTGAGCTATACTCATCTGACACACTTTTTGGTCCAAATCAACTTTTTACTTAAATATACAGCTGCCATCTGAATGTTGGAAAAAGTACTGAGGATAATCAGGTTGTAGGAAGAAATGGCTCTAAATGAGGAAAAGCGGAGGACTAATCTTTTGTCTCCTAACCTAGGATATGAGATACCATAACTATGCTGTAACATCAACTCCAGAGATACAGAATCATAGAATGGTTAGAGTTGGAAGGGACATAAAAGGTCATCTAGTTCCAAACCCTTGGCCAGGGGTAAGAATGCCTCCCACTAGACCAGGTTGCTGAAAACACCATCCAATCTGGTCTTGAACACATCCAGTGATGGAGCATCCACGTATGCACATTTACTTACCATATAGCACAATATGTCTTGTTCAGGCTTGATAGGTCTATTAGCAATTCATTAAACCCAAGAGATATGAAGAACATGTGATTTATTAGGAAAAACTCATTTTTTTATCACCTTAAGTATCCTGTACCTGTTTGGATCCTTATCTGCTTTTCTGAAGAGAACAAAAATAATACGTTTCTGGGTCTTTTTTAGAAAGTGTGGGTGGTACTTTAAGACATCATGGCTGATTCTTTTGAACTAATTGCTCAGGCACTAAGATACAAAGCAGAAGGAAAACAGTCATATTTTATCGCTACTGTTTCTGATAAGAAATTTTTGAAATACTGAAATAAGATTAACTGCTAGAGACTAAAAATGAGTTCCTCTAAGAATGACATCAGTGTTTAATTTCCCTTCAGCTGAAAAATGTCTATGTTCAGTTGCAAAAAAACCCCTATCTTTTTCTTTCAAAAAATTAAGCATGAGTCATCCAACTTATGTGCCTCCTGCTTTATAATGGGATCTTTATCAACCTGGTAGTATCAGCAGCATATTGTTTTTCTTCAGCAGTAGTACATTATTCTAGAGGGGAGAGAAATCCAGTTCCATGATGAAACAATACCAAAGCTGTAGGAAACACCATAGCAAGCATTTCAGCACTGTGTTGTTTGGTACATAACAGCTGGTAATGGCCTCATAAAACACAGGAAGAATTATCCTTCCTTGCCTTCATGTAGGGAAAATAGCTTATATTTGGAAACTTCAGGAACTATAAGATTTCATCTTTCTAAATGTGTCTGTCTGTTGTTCTAAACATTAGTGAAGCACTCGTCTTTAGAGTAAATGTGGCATAAGGAGTCACACAGCTAGTTCTTATTTTGTTGCTCAGACAGGTATGGACTGTTTCATATTTGGTTTTGCTTGTCATAGTCACCTCACAGAAGTGAGTGGCAAAGTTGCCTGTGATGAATCTTTTTCAGTCCATGTGTTTTCATCTTGCAGACTGGGACAATGAATTGGTATGCTACAAAGAACTAAGTGACCATCTAACCTGCACCTGGCTGCCAGTACCCCATCCTCCAGATACAGTTAATTATACCATATTCTTAAAATGGTGAGTCTAAAAGTCTCTTCAGAGAATGAAAAGCTGTCATTGCCATTTGACCTGATTCCTACCCGCCAGACTTTTGCTCCAACATCTTTCATCACATTCTAAGTTGTTACACAATATACCATCACATCATATGTCATTACACAAAACCTTTCTTAACCTTTCATCAATACCTAGTGCTTTGATAAAAGCTTGGTAAGAGTGCAGTGGCTTGACCCTGACTGAATGCCAAAT
>WEIS01113714.1:0-10246 GCA_013389965.1 Todus mexicanus | reverse complement strand
TCTTCCAACTAAAACGATTCTGTGATTGATTTTTCTTCTGATCATGTGAATAGAAAAGAGTGTTGGCTACATCTGAGAGAAAGAAGTCATTTTGGGGTAGCCTTTAGATCTGCATTTCTTAAGCTTGGGGTGTTGAAGGAAAAAAGAAAAGGATGGGGGGAGCAGGGAACCAAACTGACCCAAAAGTATATACTATTTGCAGTAGATGTGCCCAGAGGAGCCTCAGGAATGGACCCCCAGGAGTCAGCCGCTGCCCTGCGGAGCCCGTTGGCACAGCCAGGTAGGTCTATTCGCTGAGGAGATGCCAAGCAGTGGGGCTGGCTGTGGGAGGCAGTGGGACGAGCTGTGCCCAGCCCTGTAAGGGCCATGGGACAGAGGCAGATTCTTCGGGCTGCTCACAGGAAAGCAGGAGCACGAGCCGGGCAGGGTGGCAGCTGGCTGGGGTTTGCCACATCAGTTCCCACCAGCAGCGGGTGGACACGAGACGTGCCCGAGCAGGAGCACTCGCCCCGTGTGGCCGCTGCTGGGTGTGTGGTCAACGGGGAATGAGGAAACTGCAGCACCTTCATCCTGAAGTGACCCCGCTGCCGTTCCCATCAATTTGGGGCTCAGCTGGAAGCCAGTTGTTTATAAAACAATGGACTGGTTTTGCCACAGTCGCCTTTTGAGTGTTTCCAAACTCTGGCGGCCTGGCTGGTGCTTTGTACAATCTCACCACTGCTGTTATGAAAACAATCTTCTGCCTCCTGTGACACCCTGGGCTTGAAGGTTCCTTCTCACACTTGCTGGCTCTTCCTCAAGTCCCCGACAACTCCCGCTTTGGCCAGAAAAGCACTGAAACGTGACAAGAAAGTTTGGCTGCGGGACACCGTGAGTTGCAGGCTCCTGGTTGCAAAGAACTCCTCACACTGGTGAGCTGGGAGCAGAAGATGTCCTAACAGGGTCCAAGGCTTCGGTGTCTGGGATCCGGGGACCCTTCCTTGTTTTTTCTTGCGTTTCCCTCAGTATCCCAGCGGTCATTAGCGAAGAGTTTGAGCTTTGAGTAGTGAGGAAGCTGGTTACACCAGTATATGATGAGGAGATGCAGGGAGCGTATCGCTGATCAGATGACTACTGTCGCGTTGCCCATTTAACACCTGGCTGTAGAGGAGGGCAATTAGCTCAAGGCCACCTCTCATTTGAGCAGGGCAACAGCAGGATGACGTGGTCTTCCTGTAATCTTGCCCGACATAAAGTGAGACGTCTGGTGATTCTCATCATTGACACAGCTATTTATTTTTTACCACAGCTAGACTGTCTCATTAATAGGCGGCAGAGAGGTAATGAGATCTCCTCTCCTCTTGAATTCATCACGAGCCGTGCTGAGGACTCCTGTGGTCCTGTAGCCAGGAGGAGGGTGAAGATGAAGCAGAGGATGAAGGTTGAGGAGGAGCTTCCTGAAACTGCTCTTTGCCTCTACCCTGAAATCAGCTTGGTAGGACAAGGCAGTCTGCAAGCTCCTGTCTTAATGGTGATCTCTCTAAGGTAACTGCTTCTTGTTCAACCCTTTATTCACCCGAACTAAGAGAACTTCTGTCAGCGCCATCAGGACCTTGCCAGAGCTTTGCAGGGGTGCCGGCAGTTCTGCACCACGTAGACGCCGTGTTGTGTTTCAGCCACTTTTCTCCTTTCAGAGGTTTTCGTCCCTTCCTCACCTCCCACTTCTCAAATCAGGGGCTTGAAGAAAAAGGAGTGTGAAGGCAGAATATCCCACTCTACCCCATATTTAGTTGCAGAGCTAGTAGCACAAAATGCTTGATCTCTTAAAAATCCGTAGAGTGGGGAGGAGGAGTTTCCCTTGTGCCTGCCAAGGTGGGAGGCAAGACTCTTCTGAAGCTCCTGCCAGCCCCTGTCACCCTCGAGAGCTTCTTGTCATCACCTGCTGTTACCAGAGACTTTATGAACTTCCCTAGTGGCTCGTTTCAAACTGAAGTGTCCATGTTCCTCCTCGAGCCCAGAAGGATCCAAATGTCTCCATCCCAAATACAGGAGCACGGGAGGAGGTTCTCAGAACTCCAAACTTCAGCCATAAGCTCTCAGGGTATGACGTTAAGTGCTGCCACCAGCTTCAATCAGGGACTGCGGGGTGCCTCTTAGCAAGAGAAGATGGGAAGCTGTGTTAATTGGGGCAGCCAAAGATGCGGACTTAATTAGGCGATTCTGTTCATCTCACCCGGGAGGAAATTGCTGCAAGTAGCCAATGGGGAGTTTTCTGAGAACACTGAAATATCTGCTGCCACTTGTTGTGCTTTCCCGCGCAGGTTGGAGCTCTTCGGACTGTGCTCAGCTGGTGCCAAAGCCTTCATTGTCCACAAGCTCTGCTCCCACCGCCCCTTCCGTGCTGCACGCGATTCTACGTGGCTGTTTCCCGGGTGGGATCCGCTGTGGGGAGTGGGAAACAACCGCTGCGGTCAGATGCCTCACCTAAAGGCGAGGCGGTTCCCAGGCTCTTCTCGCCCCAGAAGAACTCCGAGGTTATATCCACAGCCAAAGAGGTAAGCAGGCTCACTTGCTTTTTTTTTTTCTTCATTCTGGCAATAATCTGCAATCGCTTTTTGGTTTTTGAAATGCCGACAACTATTCTTCATGAAAACTAATAAAATCTGGAATTAGAAGAATGAAGGGGATGTGCAGGGCAGATTTATTTCTGGTTTTCAGTAACTGAAAATCTTCGGAAGAAATCTGTTGCACGCTGCCCTTTGTCTCTTAAAAAAAAAAACCCAGCCTCAATTTCTTGTCCAGCCGCTGTGTGTGTGTAAAACACCTTCCCCTTTCCCCTCTCTCAGATTTATAGGCTTCCTTCCCGGCTGCCAACCTTCCCTCCGCTGAAGGAAAATAAAAACAGCAATAAATAGATTCACAGCGCTACGGCAATAAATTCCTAAAATCGGGTGCCAAAACTAATTCATCATCGGAACGCAGGCGCAAACTCCGATAAGAGAGGGGCCGGCTGCCTTCGGCCCATTCCACGCATTTTTATTTGGTTACTGAGCTTACTCCAGTGGGAAAAAATTCTATTTAAGCCCCAGACTGGGGGGGTCGTTTCCCAACTAACATTTCCTTGGGTGTATCGGAGGTGTCACCTCCCAGACTACCCTGGACGGAGCTGTGGCCGCCTGGGAGCATCGTGCTGTTGCTCCGTCTTTAGGTTAAGTCTCAGTACTGGGAGTGTGAATTTGAAGAGTGTTTCTCGCCTCTTTCAGCTCCCTCTTTGTTTACAGCAGTATCCAAATCCCCAGACTATACCCCAGGTCCTGGTAAATATTTATCAGTCTTTTAAACCTCGTACACAACTATTTGTGAGCAATAAGGCAATGTATTTATATAAACTCTCTCCTTCAACAGGTGCTCCCTAAATTATCGTCAATTACCAGAGTGTTAGTACATATATTTGTATCCCTGCTTTTCTATAACAGCTTGGGGGGATTTTAAAGAAAAATTCTAAGCCTCCGAGTCTATCAAGATTACCAAAGTATTTTTCCAAAATCTCTCCATTAACCATATACATATAAGTTCAGGTTTAAGAAGACTCATGTATGACACGTTGCGAACACTGTGACCTGCAGTAATTGCTGTGTTTCATTTCTTTTTTAGCTAATAACATGTAGCTTCCCTGTTTCTGACCCGGCCTGCTGTCGCATTTGCTCCTCATCAACCATTTGGATCCAGCAAAATGAGGAGGAGGCGTTTTCTTCTATGCTCAAGGAGTTTCTGGTAAACCAGTGTGAGTCCCTTGGGGTCTGGCTGTGATGCTGGTGGAGGTAGGGGCGAGAAAAGGAGCTGTAAAATTCAAAGAACCCTTTAAGAACCTTCTTTGAAAAGCTGGGAGTCCCCCAACGTACGCTTCATCTCTCTAACTTTGGGAACATGCCCGAGGTGGCTCATTTGATAGTCTAGTCATGGTTGAAAACCTCATCCAAACTGGGAACTGAGCCCTCCAGTGGCTGCTACGGAGAGAGGCGGCTTATAGACCAGAGGCACCACCCCAGGCCCATCCCTATCTCTCTGTCCATGCTGAACATGGGCCGCTCCGTCACCCTTGGCACGCGCGGATTCTCTGCCCTTTGTTTCATCTCAAACTTAGCTGGTTCTTTCGAGTTTTGACTCTTGAGCAAGAGCTGGAAGGTGTCTGGGGCTGTACTCACGGCAAACATCTGTTGGGGTGTAGACCACATCTGCGGTGGTGATGGGGGAGAAGAAATGGTCTGTGGAAACTTCTCTCTCGGCTCCACCCTCTTTGTCCCCAATCCGTCTCCGCGGCTTAACGTTTGTGAGCTGAAGAATGTGTTCCCCAGGCCCTGTTTCTGGCACACTCCACAAGCTATCGCAGGGAAGAGGCCTTGCCAAAAGTGGTCGATGCGTGCACAGGGGAGAAGCCTAATGGCTTTCAGCTACAGTGTTCCCATTAAATCTCTGCTAGCAAGCTGGCAGTAAGCGGAATGGCTGCTGAACAGGAACATTCTCATCTCTCTCAGTAGAACCTGCTCTCACCGAGGTGTCGCACCCTTCCCACAGCGGCCGTGCGTGCCGTGACGCAGCTGAAGATCTGCAGACCTTCCCTGTTTACGGGATTACCTGGTGAGTGTTTTTGCTTCGCTAACTAGATTAGAGATGTGGTTTCTGCTTCACTGAAGCTAACAGATCCCAGACTTTGAGGGGTATCGTGTGTGCGTTTTATTTTGCACTGCGGTTGCCTTGGATCTAAGAACCTCCGGTGAAATATCAATTGTGTTGTCTGTGTTAGCTGGCACCAGCGGTATGAAGAGATGATGGTGAGGAGCCTCCAGGGCTCCTCGCTGAAAGCAGGCTGTTGGCCGTGCTGCTTACAACTGGAGAAATCTGTTAGAAAGCCGTGAGAATACGTTGCTGGGGAGCAGAAAGGTAGGGGTGGGGACAAGGTCCCTAACGTCCCTAACTCTTGAAAGCTTAAGCGCTTATAGTGGACGGGCAAGGAGCAGTTTCAGCGGCACATCAGGTGAGAGCAGTGGGTGGTTCTCCCAAGCTGCAGCTCTAAGGGTGAGCACAGAGTCAGCGTGTGATGGTGAAAGAGGGATGAGTGCTACCGCTTTTGTAGGTTCTATAAGCGGTATTAGTCCACAGGTGGTTCAGAAAAGGCGTGGTTAGTTCCCACCTCAACCAACAACTAATTGAGTCTGTCCAGCTCCTTCCCCACCGCGCATGGCAGGAGCTTTCTGAGCAGCTGAGATCTGGAAGCTGCACTTTTCTTGGCAACCCCATGACCAAGGAGGGTAGTTCTACTGTTCTGGTAGGCTCTAGATCTCTTCTCTAGCTGCTGGCCCATTGAAGGGCAGAAAGATGAAGCTTTCCTCTGAGATCCTTAAGCAGACCACAATCCTGGGTAGCTGTGGCTGGGCGAGAACACCAGACTCGATCAGAAATTTCATCCTTTTAAAATTCCCCAGGAGCCAAGGGTGGATAAAATGAGCATCTCCCAAGCGGGGATGACAACCCTTGTGTGGGCTGCTGGTAACAACAGGCACGATGAGGCACATCCTGGTGCTGCTCCCTAATATTCTCCATTAGCAGCCCACAGGCATCCTGGGGAAGGAAACGCCTCAGACCAAAGGCCAGGGAACAGACAAAACAGGAAAGGGACAAGCGCTCGAGACCCCTTGCACATGAATCTGATTTATGCAAGGGCATCCCCCCTTCTGACAGAAGCTTTATCAGGTGCCCTCCTGCCCCTCTGTCCCCTGCCTCTGTGCTGCTTTGCCCCGCACGCTGTCTAGCTCCGAGTGGTGCCTCAGCATTTGGAACCATCCCACTTCATCAAAATCGCTTGTTTTATGACCAGATCTTTTCCTCATACCCCTTCAACCGAGCCAGCTGAATTTTGCTCGGTCTCCTGTAACTCTTTGTCATTTTCTGCTCTCCCTGCACTAGGGAACGGCGGAGTTTTGCCTCCTTTTTGTCATTTCTCTAACTGCTTCCAAGAAGCAGGAATTTATTTCAACGAAGTTGATTTCAGTGGAGCCTGGAGCCATAATACATGAGGCTGTGATCTCAGAAGTGCTCATAAATTAAGTAGGGTCAGCTCTGGTCTATGTGTGCCTAGGAGACCTCCAAGGACACCCTGTGCCAAGGGTACGGCAGCTGCCAGGCTGCGTCTGCCCAGTGGGCTGCCTCTTCTGGCACGCTACCTCCACCCACTGCCAAATGCTTCTGAGGACGATACATGATCCTCACGAGCTATTCTTAACTGATCCTGATATCCTTCTAGGCCTTTGTGGCATGAAGCTGTCGGTCTGCTCTCTCGCGTCTTCAAGGGTAGCTGGGGCCACGGGACCCGGGCTGCTTACGCAAAGCCTTGACCGCTCGCTGACACGTACCAGCTCCTGTCGGCTCCTCCACCACCAGCCCCGTTTCAAACTTCACTGCCTCTCCTGAAGGATGAGCCCAGCTCAGGGGTATCTTGCCCTTGTGAGGAAAGCAGCCAGCATGAACACACCCTTGGCAATTTCTCCCCCGAAGCTGGACAGCTAAGCGTGTTTTTAAAAGATAGGGAGTCTCCAAAAAGATGGTGAACTCCGCAGCTATGCTGTTGTAGTTCTAGCTGCCCAGATTTGACATCTTATTTAAGTAAGACAGGATTTGTCTTGTTGAACTTCCAGCTATTGGCTCACACAATGTCTCTGTCAGAAAGGCTGCAGCGCCTGCCTGCTCGCCACCTCCTGTTAACGCTTTTCTGTGTGCAAATCCCTACATTCAGCAATTATGTCACCTCTCAAACTTGCCTTCTGTAAGCTGAATTAATTGAATAGAATAAGCCTGGCATGGAAAGTCTTGTTTTGCAGTTCCTGTGGTCCCTGCCTCACTCAGCGATAATGCCCGTGTCCTTTGAAATCCAGCAGTGGGGCTTCAATTCAGATTACTGGGAAATCCACCCGTTAATGGCAAAATAATCCTTTAGGCTGTGCTTGACGGGAGTTTTTCTTCATCAGTGAACCTACTAATTTAACCTTTCTCCTCCCAATTCAAGGAAACTTCTGAAAATACTAAGCTTTTTTTCTTTTCTAGTAAATGGTAACTGCTTTCCTACTACCTTGGCCTTGACTTGGTGGCTGAAGTCAACCATGAGCTATGTTCTCTGTTTTGTGGAATAACGCCATGTGGAAGGAGTGGCCCTCAAAGAGTAGGAAGGTCTCCAGGTCAGTAAGTTCCAAAAGCTGTCCTGTGACCTTCCCACTGGAGAGCGGTGTACCAAGCTCAGGAGAACTCTCTTCCCTTCTGTTACAGTCTCTGGCGGTGTTGAGTGAGACAGGGCTATTTGTTTTCCTTCTCTTGTTTTTCTAGTCCCTTTTTCATCTTGCCATAACCTATCACTTCACCAGCCATGGAATCAGAGTTTGCACGGAGGTATTATTCATGAAAAGATGAAATTCTTCGCACTGCTCCGCTTCCCACTTCTCTTTCCTGGTGGTTTTCGGGATTATCTCAACAGTTCTAAAGCAGAAGCAGCAACCAAGAGCCAAACACAGCTAGAGCAGATTTGAGGTGGGCTTTTCCCACTGACAGCACTGCTAAACGAGCTTGTTTCTGACGTGGGACAATCTGTGGGTCCTTTTCCTGGTCTCATTACCCAGAGATCCTCTTGGCTTCAGAGAGTTCTCACCACACTGACTGAACGTGCATCGCTTACGGGAGGAGCAAGTCCTGACTTCTGAGATGAAGCCAGGAGTACACCAACCAAACTGCCCCCAGGCTTCCCAACATGTAAGTATCCTAAAGTGTGGGGAAAAACCCCTCTGCCCTTCTCCAAGTCTCTACAATCCCTTCTTTGTGTCCTCTCCCAGAGCAGAACAGACAGGAACTAAAGGAGACAGTAATCAGCCTGCGTACTTACTTAATTAGTGCAATTTCCCTCGAGTGGCCCGTTGCTTTGAGGCAGAGATGAAATCTGCCATGTATGACATCCACACCATAGATACGAGGAATAAAGGGGGGGGGGAAGGTCTCCTGTTTCTGTACAGTATCTTATCCACGCCCCTCTGGTCACTGGGGGATTGTCCTCTACGGTCTAGCTTGTTTTCTGACCACCTCCCTCTTAGCCATCGGGACCACCTAAAGGTGGGGTCATCTATCTGTGGGCCACGTCTTAAGGGAGAACTTGTATCCTTAAAATAATTTAGCCATGCCATATTCTGGTCCCTGTCTACAGGACAATCACACTGAGGCCTTGCGGTCTTCAAGTCTAGTGATCTGGGATCGAAGCAGCTCAGATTGATCCTGCTCCTGTAAATCAGCTCAGCAGAGTCTGGTTTATTCAGTCAAGCTGTGTTTGGGCATAGTGGGCGCACAGCAGCTCCTCACCCGTAGGTCACTGCACTTCGAGGTGGTCTACACGTCCACCTATTGCCATCAGCAATGGCTAGTCCTATAATATGGTGTAAACTGCTCCACTGCTGCTCTAATCAAGTTCCTTTGCTCCTTTTCAAGCAGATGGTTTCTTGAACTCTGTCCCCATTTCTCAATTGCTGCCCTTTCTGTTTCAGGGAACAACCTGCATCGTCACAAGGAGACGAAAACTCAAGGGGAAGCTCCATCAAAACTTCCAGCTAGAAACCAGTAAATTACGAGCCCTGGTTTTGCTCCCCTGGGGATGAGAAATAATTAACAGCTCCAAGGTAGCAAAGCATTGATTCAAAATAAGGCAGCAGCCCTTTTGGGTTAAATGCTCTCTCCTGGATGAGAGGATTTAAAGAAGTTCCTGAGTAGCAACTTGGAAGGTAGATGTTAACTAATGGTTGATGCTTTATGACAGCGCAAGAGGACACGGCGCTGCTGAAGGTGCTGTTTATGGGTTGAGTGGAATAGCACAGAGCTAGACAGTTTAATGGCTTGGCATCCCTTTGTGCTTCTTGGGGGAAGAGATATCTTAATCCTGGCAGCGTTATATCACCACAATCACACCCTTCCTGGCTCAGTTCTTTGCTGTCCTGACCCTGTGCTCTCCTTTCTTCTGCAGATATGCAAGAAAACATAAACCGCTGCCGTTCTGGGTCAGAAAACCCTTCTGCTTGCGGCTTGCACTGGCGGAGATGCCTTCACGTTGTCCAGGCAGCATAAAGCCTCTCGCGTCTGGAGGAGCATCAGCATTCGCCTGGGTAAGGACAGGTGTGGGCAGCAACGCTCTGTGAAAATGTGTCGTGTCCAGGGAGATGAGATTTGCTGTTGATAGGTAGGGACAAAATGTGCTTCTAACGGCTGTCATGTGATAAACAGAATGTAAACTCCTTTCCACAGAATGCCACCGGCTGTCTTCTGACACCATCACGAAGCTGGTGTCCACCTCTGTGGCTTTGCTTCTTACCTTGCGCCCTCCAGTGCTGTATGTCTCCCGGGGGGAAAGGGCTTGTTCCAGCTCTGTTGTTGGAATTTTATATGGAAAATAAGAAATAGTCTTGCTAGCTGAAAAACTCAGACCTCGCCTACAAAGTTCTTTCTTCTTGGCAGTTTCGTTCGCCCTGTTTTTTCATTGCAGCGCTGCCTCACAACCAAAACACTCATATTATGTTTGTCTAAAAGGTTATGATCGTTTTGGTTTAAAGCCAGAATTCAATTTCAAATTTAAATGTGAATTTTCAGTTTTGAAAAAGTGATTTGACTTTTTTATTCTCACTTGCATTTCTTCTTGCTAAAAGGGAAAAAAAATCAAGCTGGGAATTCTACCTCCTTTTTGTAATTAGTAGGTTTCCTACAAGTACTTTTCTTCCCTGAAGTTTTGAAACCCCACATTTTCCCTTAAAAAATACCTCTTGAAATAACTTGACCAGTTCTCCTTCTGAACTCCAGGCAGTGTTTATAGTGTAAGTTCTTCCTGTATATACAAAACGTGAGGAAAACTAAGTTATTGCTGTTTCTGGCTGCTTCTATTACCCGAAATATCAGTCCCAGGCTGTGATCTCATGACAGCGAGTCTTGAATGATGAACAGCCTGTGTTTTTACACAGCCCCAGTTAGAAACCCACATGGTGAACAGACCCAGGAACTCTACTGTCCAGAAGGACTGTTTGCAGCCCATGCTTCTTCCCTCTTCTTTCTCTTTCCCTCCTCATCTCAGCTTCTCTTTTCGCTCCCCTTATAAAACATAGTTCTCATTTTAATTTCTCTTCCTCCTCCACCAGCTTAGCGCATTGAAGAGGTCACAATCACGTAACTTACCCATTCGTACAGATCGCTTCCGAAT
>WEIS01113701.1:0-11779 GCA_013389965.1 Todus mexicanus | reverse complement strand
GGAAACTGAGGCACGGAGAGCTTTACAGAAATAACGTGATGCTGTTTTCCAGGTTTGTTATTAAAACACTGTTCCTCGTAAGGCCTCTTGGAGCTCAGTGAGTGCTCTCAGGAGGGAGAGTGCTGCAGAAAGAAGATTCATGTGTCTTCTAAGGATTGTTGTTAAAAACTTGAGTGTACTTCAGGCCTCGTAACTGTGAGTGCTGAAGCACGGCTGAGATAGCATGGCAGGCTTCTTGGAGGATAAAACAATGCAAACCTATAATCCACATCATGGGGTCATCTAAAGGACCAGTCGTACCAAATACAATCAAAAATCAGATTTCTCTGGTGGAAAAAATTTGATCTGGCATTTTTCACAGTCTTGGTGTCTATCCCTTGAAAGACTCCTTTGTTCTGCAGGTCTTGAGAAAAAATTAAATCATGGCTTATGTAAATACTGATTTTTTTTGACTGGCTGGGAGCCACTCCTATATCCTGTAGCTACTTATACCCCCTTTTCCTGCATGCACTATTAAACCTCTTCCTGCTCTACAGAGGAAAATCAGGGGCATTTGTACTTCTTTGGAAACCTTGTGAGAGAAATGGAAACATGTGAAGGGCTCTGGGGTGGGGTGACCCTGAGCCTTATAAATAAGGCAGGAACTTATGGACCTCGAGGGTTTGAGTATTGCTTTAAATTAGGGAGCAATGAATAACAGACTATGAAATTTGGGGTGAATGCTAATTTGTGCTGACTTGCATGAAGCTTTTGGGAACTGGAAACACTTCCTAAATGCCCTATAGTTTTCCAAGTGCTTGTGAGTCACAGTGAGGCACTTCCATTCACAAAAAATATTTACGGGATTGGGTTTAACTGTTTAATCAGCTCTGTGAGGGCTGGAACGATGTTTTCTGACTGAAGTTGCTGGAAATATTCACACTAATTTCACCAGGATGCAGATCTGGCCTAAGTTACTCTAGCAGCGTGTCATTATACACAAATATAAACAATACAAAGTTCATTAACTCAGAACCTTTCAAAATTAAAAGCAAATGCTCAATTAAGATGAAAAAAGACCTGGCCTGAAAATTGCCTATGAGACCCTCAAACCAATGTAGTTCTGGCTCTGGATGCATCTTTTTCTGAGACAGAAGAACGCTTTAAGTTGTTTTTTATTTTTCCTCTCTCATCCCCAATAGGATCCGTTGGAAATGGTTCAAAGGATTGAGATTTGGGAATAAATCTCAGAGGAGAGGGATTAGCAGGCAGTGAGTTGGTGAGAAGGTCAAAAAGACAGTGTATCACATTGCTTTCTGAACACTGTTGTTCTCAGCTGCGCATCTGCACATATATCTATTATATAGCTGTGTACTATATAGATATATATACACACACACTTCTGTTTCAGGAAAGCTCTCCTCTTGTGTGATTATACTCCTCTCCTATTAGTCTCTGTCTGTGAGCCACTCTAACTACAGGCAACCTGTAAGATTGACTGATATTGAATATTTGTGATGGGTTTTTCCCTCCCAAAGAAAACCCACTCAAAACTTGAGTCCCCTGAATTGAATGGCACAGCTGAGGGTGGTGAGACAGATGTGGGCAGAGGACAGGTAACTCCTTTAACTATTAAAGGCTGTGCCACCACTGGATTAACCCCCAGCACAGGCAAGTGGTGATGCTGCTGGTCCCTGCATGGGGCGATGCTACATGCCAGGTTTGGGAAGGGATGGAGCTGCTGGCAGGAGAGGTTAGTGCTGGCTTTCGCACCTTAAATCCTCAGAGTAATCAAGGCCTGACACACAATTGCAGACAGCTTAGGGAAAGTGCCTCACTTGTCACTACAAGCAGCTCCCTGTCACCCTGTCAGGCTGTCCTCTGGCCAAAGCCTCGCCTGGTGCTGTAGCAGCAAAGCTCATCTCGTTCAGGCAAACGACAAGCTCACGAGCTTTGTTTTATTGAAACCATCAGGCTTGGCTAAAATCACTGGTCTCTGAGCAAAGCCAATGACTTCATCCTTGGAGCTGCCTCCACATAACCTTTGCTTTCACAGATCTATTAGGAAGCTCCCCAGGAGGGAAAGCCCAGCTGCCAAATAAATCATACCTTCCCTGCACAGAGGTGTGAGATGCTCAACAGGAACCTGAGCTGCCTGGAAGGGGAGAGACAGGGGATCTTCTGCAGAGATTTTTCAAGCTTGTCTAGGTGCCAGCAGGGCCAGATCCTCTGCTGGAGCCCACAGATGTAAATGCACCGGTTCCTGTGGAGTTTTGTTGCTCTATTCCCGTGGAGGATTTGGCCAGAGCCTGTGTGTGTGGTAGGTAGGAAGGAGACTGTAGTCAACTATGGGACTTGTTATTTTTCTTTCTAATTAAAAGCAGATATATTGTTCCAAACATTTGCAGTGGGAAACTATAATTTAGTTTTAGAATTTCCCATTTAATACTCCCCTAATGCCTGTGAAAAGCTTTGAGTTGCAGTTCATGATTTGAATCTTTATAGGCAATTAGCAGGAGAGATGCAGGTACGGATTTGCAAAGCTTGGGATAAGGTGATGTAGGGGAGAGAAAATCTACAGGTTGAGTAACTTTGATTTAAGACAGAGGGGAGAAAAGCCTCTGTTATCTCATTTCTTTAAAGATGCTTAAGCACCAATGTTGGTGATCCAGGGGTTATGTCAGCAACCCATAATTCGAACTTGACTGGATCAGAAGCCAGATTTCCACATGCTTCTCTGTAGTGCTCATCTCCTTGTGTCTTCTGCATTTTGTCTGGTGGATCTAACAGAGTCTACACCAAGAAAAGGAAACCAAGGACCTGAGACTCCCCTCTAAATCATGCTCCAGCAAGGGCAGAACTGGAGATGAGCGTGATGCCATCTGCCAGAAGGTGCTGTGCAAAGGTTTCCTTGCTGGAGGACCGAGCAGGGTTTAAATCCCTGTTGCTGTGTCTGCAAAACAGCAAGGGTTTGGCTGGAATTACAGGGGTTGTTTTACATCCGTCTTCTCCCAAGAGGAGACTGGGGGAAGAGAAATGAGATGTGAAACTTGTCTTATTTGTGCATCATTCAAGACTGATTTCAGAGGGGTTTGGACAGTGGGATGAGACTTTCAGCCCTGAGGCCTCTCAGACCAGTTTTTTTGCATAACGTAGATGTTGCTGGATCAGGTTTCTGGTCCAGGTTTTTTCCTCAAAGACTTGTAATCTCCAGCTACTTGAGAAGAAGACACAAAACCAGAATAATCTGATTTCATGAATTATTGAGTTTTAGATCGCTCATTCCAGATACAGTGAAAACTTTTTTGCTTTTGTTTCAAAAATTGGAACAACTTCTGCCTCCTTCGGTTTTCTCTGGTTCAGATGCTTCACTTCCATGAACTGTAAGTACTACAACCTTTCTCATCCTTTGGGCTTGCTCCATGCCTGATTTTGCCCACTTCTCTGTGAGCTCCTTCTGCTGCCATGACAGAAAATAAACACAAGCCCCCAGTTCAATTCCTTAGGGGAAGGTATTTCAATCTACCTAGCTGTGATCTGAAGGTACTTATAGTGCCCAAAGACTACAAATAAGAGGTGAACAAAGGGAAAGAAAAGGTTATTGAGGCTGTTGAACATAGGTAAAGCTGGTAGCTGGTTGGGCAGGTCAACGTAATGTTTGTCTTGGCACTAGAGACTTCATGCTGAAGCTCCAACCATGTTCAATGACTTTAAGTGTGACTCCTGGCAGGGGTGGGAGGTTGGGATGCCCCCAGCCCTGCAGCAGATGCTTGCTGATTAATGGCACCCAGGTGAAGTCAAGGCTACCTGAGATGGTCCATATGCTCTTCATCAACCTGCAGCTGTTTTGCAATGAGTTTCTCACAGCAACAATAGGAGCAACTTGGACATACTCTCAGAGCTGAAATGGTGACTTCTGCTGCTGTTCATATGTTTTCCTTGCAAGTCTGCCATACAATACTTCCCATTGATGTGCTGGGGCCATGCTGTCAAAGTATAAGTAATCACTTTCATACTTACTGAGCTGCATGGTCACTAAGGTGTAATATCTGATGGGCAACAGATGTCTGCCTTCTTCCAGGGTTTACAGCTTTGTGTTATTGCTGTTATTTTCTCTGGCTCCATGCTGCCAAGGAGTGGAGGAGGGGTAAGTTCTAATGCTGTCTGTTGAATGAATGGCACCTACAACCTTCCTTCGGCTTTGGGGGGGTCCATTTGAAGCACTTGAATAATACCCAGTGCTTGCAGATCCAGCATATCTCTTCAGAAACAAAATCGTGTCTCCTGCAGTCTAAATTTCTGGTTTATTCAGAAAGCCTTTATCCAAACACAGCAGTGTTCAGCTGAGGGAGATTTGTTGTGTTTCTCAAATGTCCCTGTGCCTGCACGATGCTGCAGGAGAGAAAATAACCTGTAAGATGAGGACCATGTCTTCTGAGGAGGTCTCTCATGAAGAAAGTAATGCTTTACCTTTGTTAGCTGTCTGTGCTCAGGGACTAAGGAGGGAGTCATGCCTCCCATGGTGTTCAGCAGCAGTTCATGTGCAGAGTTTGGTGATTTAGTTTGCTTGATGGAGAGAGTGAGATGGTGCCTCTGACTCTGCTCCAGTGCTGCTGCATCCTTTTTGCTTTAGAAAAAGTGCCGTGCAGCCTAAAACTTCCACTTCAGTACCCTCCAGGAAGCCTGGTTTAATGCCTCATCTGAAGGACATGATATGAACCGTTAAAACCATTTTTTTAGAAGTCTGGAGGTGATCTATGGGGTTCCAGGAGACTGATTCCCACGTAGCAGCCAGTTTACACGCACCAACTCTGAGCTGACAAGCCTCTTGAAACCGCAGTTCTGACCTCTAGAGAGAGGACTTGGCTAATCCTGAGCTCTTTCAGTGAGCTCCAAGGGGAGCTGCTGGAAAGTGAGTGGTGGGGACAGTCATGGTTCAGACAGGCTAAATTCAGCCAACTGCTTCCTGCAGACTGCTCTCAAGCAGCCCCAGTCAGTACTTTATGCTCTTTGCTCCAGGCTTCAAAAGTGTTGAACTCTGCTCTGACGGCCCTCTGTGCACAGAAAGTACTTGAGCTGTCTGCAGCAGGACCCCGACCTGCAGACGGAGTAGCTTGGGGAAGACTGGAGACCCATGACCTGATGTACTGGTGCAGATGGCCATATGAGTGCTCCCTGAATTGCTGTGACCAAGGCATATCTGAGTGTCCCCAGCAGAGCTGCTCTGCAGGTGGCTTGGTCCCTTTCCATATAATTACTGCTGGGATCAGAGCAGCTTCAAATACTCCCCTGCCCTTTACTGGGGGTGTTGTGATATCTGGGAACTGATCACCCATCAGTGGCTCAGCTGGTGGCTCTTCCCTATCTCCCCTGCAGTTCTCAGACCCACACCTGTCCCTTCCCCAGCTCTACCACCCACAGCATCATCAGCGTGGCCCCAATGCAAGGGTTGAGTCAACATTTCCTGCCACTTTGCTATGTGGCGACACACAGAGCATTTACTTCAGCAGGAATTTGGGCTTTAAAACCTCCAGGAGACTGGGGCTATCATAAAAGATGTATCCCCCTCAATGAGTCTGTGATTCAGTCATTAGAGCTAGAGGGTAGAAGAAGAAATACCAGTTTAGGGATGCAATTTGGCTCCATGGGGATACCTAAGCCTTGCCTGTGCTAATACTTGTAATGATAAGTATTAAATTGGCTCATGTAGACACAGCCCTGAAGGGCAAGGAAGCAACTTCACATCTCCTTCGTAACCTCTCTCTTTTCAAGTCAACCTTTCTTCAGACTTCAAATGTGGCGTGTCTTTACAGCTGGTTATGTTGTGCTGTTGCCTGAAGGTCCTGGCTGGCATGGCAGCCTGCTGTGCCAAGAGCTGTATGAGTGTCTGGGGAGGAAGACTCACTAGGAAGTGTTTAAAACCTATGTAGACACCACAGGAAAATGATATGTCTTCATTTTTCAGGGTGAGGATCTAACCTGGGGTTGCAGGGGGTTACATTCAGATGGGATGTGGTTGTGGTCCCCAGTGTTCCATCTCTGCAGAGAGATCTGTGGTGGTGGGACTTGCTGCTTCTCATGCAGTTGCGTCCGATTCAGGAGATGAGTGTGTCTCTCTCATGGCAAGCTTTTTGCATTTTGTGTCATTAAAAAACACGATTCAAATCTTCTTTCCTCCACAGTCCTCTTCTAACAGGAGAAATGGCCCCAGCTCCTTTGGTCACATCCAGGGCTGATTGTGCATCCACATTACAAAGACGTTTGCATCTGGAGTCCCAACATGCCCACATTAGGTGGTCTCCAAATCAGGGAAGTCTCTTGGTCTCTCTTCTAGGTTGGGCCCATTTCCAAGGTCAATACAAGTATTTGCAGACAAGCTGTGGAAATGAATCCCTTAGCCTCTCTGGGGAAGAGGAGAAAGGCCTGGAGAAATATTATTACAAATTCCTGGCTTGAATGACTATTCTTGTCTTTTCTCAAGGCTGTACCCCCAGCAGGACAGCACTGAGTGATTTCAGTGGTGAGCTAACAGCAGGACTAGTACGTCAGGTATTCTTCCCAACAGGACTTAAATCTGGAGGATCTTTTCTTTTAATTGCTCCCTTTTCATTTCTGGTGACAGATTCTGGAGTGAACAATAGGCTGGGGGAAACCTTGGGCCATTCTGTCTCCACTGTGTGTTGGCTGAAAAGAAAATTTGCACATCTGACCTGTCCCTGCTTAACAAGGTGACCAGGGAAGAGACATTTGCTACCCATTAGTACAGCACAGCTCTCCTCGTGGCTCGGAACAAGGATGAAAAATCCCAGAAAAGGTGCAGTCACAGGCTGTCCTTCACTAGCACAACCACCGAGGTACTCGAGTCCTTTTTATCATCTTTATCTAGGCTACTGGATGTAATTTTCAGCAAAGGAGAGGAAAAAGTCTCAAGCTCTCCCAAAATGCTATTAAATCTTCACATGAGGAACCTGAAGCAATGTCTTCGTAACTTTTTCTCCTAAGTGTTTAGAAGCAGCGTAGAAAGTCATTTAGAAATACCAGAGGGAGGGAGAGAGTGAGAAGGTGTTGATTCCAGGTCAAGGTTTAGATTAATTGATGCCCAGGACAGATCAATGCGTGCTCTGGACTTGGGGGCACCCCTAGATGCTGAATTCCAGGTCCTCTGGAGGCTTAAGGCAGACCTGTGGCTCCCAATGTAGTGGACTGGCTCTTCTGCTGGTGGACATGGTCTGTCCTTTACTGAAGATGTGTGATCTGGAGCGGGGTTAGGTACTGTGTGAAGTGTGCTGATGAGCTCTGGTTGTACATCTGGCCACTACATTGCTCCTTGCTGAGTGACCTGGATTTGTTTTCCTCAGCAGATCTGGACTGAAATCCAGAGAGCAGAGCAGCTCTGATGACCAAGCAGGTATTCATGCATCTGCTCAGGGCAAGGGCTGGTGTGACTGCAGGACACAGGCTTCCAGTTTTCTCCCCACCATCACTGGTGTCCTAGTTAAACACCAGCATTTGTGGGTAATAAGAGTCTCTTTGCTCAGACCTTTCCTTGGGAGGATAAACTGCCACCCCGACTCCACACACAATGTTTGGGTGGCATTCAACCTTGGGAGGAGAGAGATGCTGGCTTGCTGCTGTTAGGTGTCCTCTTCCAAATCCATGGATGAGCTCACGCCTCACTGTGCACTGTATCTGGTGCAGCTACTGTGTTCGGTGTGCTGTGAGCATGAATCAGCTACAGGGATATGCATGGAAGCTGGTCCCAAAACCAGAATGTAGAATTCTAAACCACTTTGGTGAATTAATAAAAAAAAAAATAAAAAAAAAGGCAATAATCTCCAAGTTATCCTTTAGCTCAGGATGCTTGGGCCTGGAGTTTCTAGTATCATTCCTGTTTTCAGCCCACATGCGGAGCCAGCTCAGAGAGATGTGGCAGGCAAAGTCTTTGCTCCCTAAATCAGCAAGACAAATCCTGGAGTGTAATGAATGGGCCATACATGTTTCCTGATTTATCCCTTAGTCCCCCATCACTTGGAGATTGCTGTGTAATCTTGGATGACTGCTTGAAAGATTTTCCCACACTGTCCTCCTCAAAAAACAATTGTTCATTTAGATATTGTTTTCTGGCAAATATTTGTAAGTTATTCTGAGAGATCTTAGAAATCACTCCCCCAGCAACAGGTTTGGTCCTTTCTCCTTTAATAATATCTGAATAACTAAGCTCTGCTGTCGGTGCATATGGCAAATCAAAGCGCTTTGGCCCGGTCTGTGAAATAGATTCTATTAATCTCCCTCTTACCTGTAAACTAGGTGAAAAACCATACACAAATATACAAACCATTTGATGTTTTTCCTCCAAATCAAAAAAAAAAAGTCTCCATGGTCCTATTATCTTCTCTTATTAAGTATGTTTTCATGCTGTGCTTTTTTTTTTTTGATGCCCACAGTCAATAACAATTTAAATGATACTCTTTGATGCCCTTTGTTCACATCATTTATTTCCATCTCTTTATCTGATTTTGCCAACAGGACCTAATTTGAAAGAGGCTGCAGTTCAGCGGCAGGAGGGATTTAAACACTGTTAAGACTGACATTTTCCCTCATCTCACATCCCATGGGGTACCTGATTGCAAATTTATAATCCACCAGAGGTCTTGCCATCAGAAGATACAGACTTACAGTAACAGCAACTAATTTAAAAAAGATCTCCAGTGCATCAGTGTCTGGGGCTGGTTTACACAGACTAATTAATCCTTATTTGACCTGAATTAACTCTTAATCTGTGTGAAATGAAAGAGCTTTACTGGGATACAGAAAATTTTAAAAGATGGAAAATCCTTTCCGAACAGGAGGTTTCTGCAGCTGAGAGACTTGTGGATTAAAATACTTGTTGGCTGCTGCTGTGGAAAATTAGCAGCTTCATTTTTTCACTCCCATCCTCCTGTTACTAGCCAGAAAACACAGGAGAGGGGCGGAAGATTCGTTGCCACCAGCAGTTGCTGTTCCTTTGGTAAGCGGTGCAGAAGAGGAGTAGAGCAGAATAGTCCTTCCTGCTGTTTCCAGCTACTCTCTTGGGTCAATCAAAGAAATCTGCAAGATGGCACAAGGGAGAAAGATCGTTATGGAGCACATCTTCCTCTTGATGTTCCCCAGATCGCCCAGCCTCCAGGTGAGAGGTGACTTCTCTACTTTTTGGGAACAATTGCCTTAGTAAAGACTGCAGACATGAGCACCAGGTCAACACGGAAGGATCACAGTAGATGCTCCCTATGTAGCCTGCTCAAAAGCAGGGATGCGTCCCCAAACCATACCTTTGTGACAGGGTGACCCAGGAATCTGTCCCTCTGGGAAAAGGGGACTTGTAATGTTGGTAAAACCCAAACTTTCAAGCTCCATTTGCTGTATCGTGTTTGATAAAAGAAAAGCTTGATCAGATATCTTCTTATGCCTCAGAGAACTCTGCCAGAGCACATTCAAGATGATCTCAAGAACATGAAAGGATGAATGCATCCCTGGCCACAGTACACCCTGATGCAGGGGTTAAGTGGGATGTGCTGGGTTCAAAGCAGGATTTGGAGAGCAGAGCTGGAGCTGAGATAAGCCAAGGTCACCCTGAACGTGAGTCAACTTTCACTGCTGAGCCCTGGGAGGGATCTTGTTCAGTGCTCATGGATGTGTTATGGGCTAGCTGGGACTTTCAGAAGCTGTGTGAAAAAGGAATGGCTGGAGAAGTTTGGACATGGACATGTAACATGGTGTTTGGGTTAGGTTTTGTACCATACTTGTGGAGAGAGAGGCTTCCTCAGACCTTGTCCCTGGTTTGCTCTTGTCTGTATTTTACCGCTCAAAGACAGTCAAGAGATGCTTGGGGAAGATCAGATATCTGCTCGCGAAGTGATGAGGAGCCTGGCATGCCAAGTAAGACCTCTCCCAGTGCCAGGAAGGGAGCAGCTTAACTTTCTTCTATGTTCTTGGCACACTTTGTTGGTTTGGTTGGGGTTTTTTTCAACCCTGCTTACCTATTATTTACTCTGTTTAAAACTCCAGCCAATATAGAACTACTGCGCCTCATTTAAATACCTAAAATAAAGGGCAGGATCCTTATCTCCACTTCCTGAGGTGTGGATCTGCCCGAAGTCATCCAAGATACCAGAGGCACAAGCACAGTGTGAGCCCCAGCCCCCTGTATCACAGGACCTTCCCTGTCATCCCCAGTAGTGTTGCTCTCCATGCTGTTATTATTGCATTAAACATCCACTGCCCCAGCCACAGCAGAGAAGCGTTTCAAAAGATGCTACCCCATTACGCAGAATAAATGTCACCCTCTCCAATCAGCGAGCTGTCGGAGGCTTGAGGTAGCCATTTAAAGGTTATCCGGCGCTGCTCGTATCTCTATTTTCAATTGCCCCCACTTGTTGGCTTTGAAGTCTTTAGTATGGAAAATAAATCATAGCTCAATGTGCTGTTCCATCATTCAGTAGCGCCTGACGTGACAGTCTCAGCAGATGACAAGATTATAGTGATAAGAGTCTAGTTTTAAAATGTTTACCATTTCCCAGTTGCATCTTTGACCTCGGACTGCATTAATGTTGTGCCATTTTTAGGTCTAATGCCAATCCCTGTCTCGCAACGTATCATCATTTTAATGCCTGATTTACACTCTGAATTATGGTAATTTATTGTAATCGTGTGATTTGACCTTTTCAGTATTTCCTGTTTTTATTGGCTGGATGCTTTGTCCCTTTCCCCAGAGGTTAGAGGGACTTTGAGGGGAGCGGAGGCGGCGAGTGAGCCTATCAAAGCACGCCGTGCTGAAAAGGGCAAAACGCAAGAGCATCCTGCTAATTCAGGGACTGGGGAATGCATGGAAATTTAAAGGTGATGCTTGTGACAAACCCCACGCCAAGAACAGAGCTGACATGTTGTCAGCCTTTGAGATGAAAGGGCATCTTCAGGAATGGCTGATGCAATGTCTGCAAACCTCTATGTGGAAAGCGGGGCTCTGGAAAGGCTCGTCGTGCCTTCCACCGTGGTGCCAGCCTGTGTCTCACCGATTTGGAGGTTGCTGTCACAGTTTGAAGTTAATATTTATGGTTCCAGCACAGTAAAATGCCCTTGAGAGTCGATGGGGTCTGTTTTTTGACGCAATTGGCTTCAGGAATTGGAGTGCGCCCCGATGAGCGAGGGAGCTGAAATGTAAAAGGCCAAGATGGAAAGTGAAAACATAATCCGAATTGTTTCTCTTTTTATTGTCCTCTGCCCAGAAACACCACTTCTCTAAGGTAGGATTTACAATGAGAAAAGAAAGTGATAGCTTACTATTAAAAAAAGAAAGAAAGAAAACACAGAAACACTAAAATAATCCCCGACAACAAAAAGCTTTGATAAAAGCAAAGCTGAGCCTGAGGGTGATGCTGCTTCTTCACCCTGTTCTTCAGTATCCAGTTTGTTCCAGAGGAGCCAGCCTTTTCTTTCTGTTTTGGAGTGTTGTTTTGTTTTTTTAAGGACTGCCCTTGGGCAATCCTTTTGAAATAAGTATTTGTGCCCGTCTCTGGAAAGGAATAGCAAAAGCAAGCAGTCAGCTCTTCTAATGGCCATGCTGCCTTGCCGCGAACAGCTTCTTCAGTCTTTGCTCTCAAGGAGTGGGAAAACACGGCAGAGCTGGGCTGAGACTTGAGCCCTCCAATAGGTGTTTTGAAACTTTTGTTAATAAGGGCTCAGACAAACATGAGTCTAATCCTACCCCAGACAGGTGGTAGTTGCTGTTATGAAGCCTTCATGGAAAACAAGTACAGAAAAAGAG
>WEIS01113628.1:0-11229 GCA_013389965.1 Todus mexicanus | reverse complement strand
TTACCACACATATCAAATAAGCCTCAGCTTAATTGTGTGACTGAGACTACTCACATGCTAAAAGTAAAGCCCATACTAATGTTCTTGCTGGATTAGGTATTGTAACAGGCAGTCTGATACATGCTGGGTTAAACAGCACACTTGAGCACTGGTGAGGTTAGCAGCAGATGAGTCTTATGAATCTGAGTGGCTCCATACTCGCTCTGCTGCTAGCATAGATGTGAAAGGCACCCGTTCTTCTGCCCACCACTCTAGCTTCTTAGAAGAGCCAGCATGATGACCCAAGACTGGAGTGGGTCTGATCTGGAGCCAGGACTAATGTCTGTGCTGAGCCCCGACAGCAAACTCAGAAAAGTCCAAATGCAGATTGTCTGTTGTGTCAGAGAATGGCTTGGAGCCATTTATGGAAGGTGTGATCCTGATTCTGGAAACAGTGCAATGAAAATTGAGTGCCTAAATACCTTGTACTAGCCTGGGTCACGATCCACAGTTTCAGAGGATGTTTGATTAAATAAGATTATCCAATGATGATGCATGATTTCCCAAACAATTTTTTTTGTCCTGCCTTAGTAAATTCTAGGTGCTGGTATTATCTGAAAATGCACCACATTCTTAAACTGTCATATTGAAAATAGATGTTCAAAATTCCTAGATACTGTTCTTCTAATTTTATCATATTATTTATATATTTCTGTAATTCTGTAAAAGTTACTGTCAGTAAGGAGGAAAAAAGTTGTATTACCTTCCTTTATCTTGCTTTCTATTTGTATGCATATTATCCACAGATAATTCTTTATTTCTATTTAACACCATTCTTTAATTATTTTTAGATGCATTAAACCACACTTGAAATCATTTGCACTTGGTATCTACACTCTGGCAATAAGAGTACTTGGTAAGTTCAGTTGAACTCGTAGATCTGTTTTAATACACTCATCACAAGTGATTAATCCTAGAATTAAACTTTTACTGTTGAAAAGAACAATAGTTAGCTGACAAGTTAATATTACATGATTTTTAAAAAAACAAACTAGGAGAAGAGTTGAAAAAGGAAGTAGCTTTGTATTTTGTAAATTGTATAACTGTGTCTCAGGTATAATAAAAATAAACACAGCTAATGTCCATAGAGGTGACAAGTGATTCCTTGGACTATGACGCTAACATCAAAATTACTTCTTCTCTCTCCTTATTCAAGAACAAGTATAGTAGAACAGCCATGGCTTAGAATTTGTGATCATTTGTCAGGTATGCTTTCATTAGTTTCTAAGGGAATTAATCTAAGTACGGATGTCCCAGAGGGCAGAGTTCACTGCAGCCTTTTGGTAGAGCCTCCTTTAAGTTTTCTCTAAAATCGAAGGTTCCCTGAGATGCCAAGAAACTAGAAGTTCTGAAATCCTCTCTGTCTTCACAGAAAAGAGAATAATTAGCAAGAAGCAAGTGACTAAAATAGATCAGACTTAGATGAGCTGGGAGAGGCAGCTGAAATGACATCAAAACAGCCTGTTGGCTGGTTTCTCACACCTTTGCAGGACAGGATTTTCTTTGCAGGCTTACTTTCTTCTTCAGCAACTATAGGTGGCTCCCCAGATTGCACAAAGTCCACAGTGTTCCTGTTAGCACCAGAAGAAAGGCTTTTGCTTTCCATGACCCACAAGCACTGCAGTAGGTTTACCCCTGCCACAGCAGGATCTCAACATATTTGCAGGAAGCTTGCAGCCCCATTTCAGGCTGCCAGCCCCGTTGCTCTCACCCCTCTCTCCCAACACCGCCAAGCTGAACTGGTTCCATCACTCTCAAGAAAGGAGAAGTATCTCTGCTTTTTTAGTCCTGGAGGAGTCCTGTGGAGTGAGGAAACTAAACCATGGCCAGCACTCCTTCCACTGACTTGCACAGGCTTTTTGATGTTCAGCTGTGTTTCCTCTCCACCCTGACTCCTCACAGGGCGGAAAGGGTGGTGTGTGCCTGGGAAACACAAGGCACGACTTCTTGAGCCAACAAACAGTGTGGAAGTGTCACTGTTGTTCAGATGCTTTCATTATTAATGTGCTACATGAACATGTTTCTAGATCAGAACTGATCATCCTGGAAAGTAACCCTCTTGCTTCTATTTATTTGTTAAATACACCTAGCGGGCATTCCAGCCCCGGTGTATTTTGGAGTGGCCATAGATACCACTTGCCTGAAATGGGGAAGCAAAAGATGTGGGGGAAGAGGAGCCTGCAGACTTTATGACTCCAGTGCACTCAGGTAACAGCTCTTCTCCATTTGTTCTTTAACTTATATTCTTTATGTACATTTACACCTGGCACCAGTAGAAACATTTCTGTCAGAAAATTTAAGTGGAAGATTGGATGCCAAATCAAAGAGTATGACTAGCAATATTTTTAAAAGTGCTCAGATTTTAGCGTTCTCTTTTGATTTAGCATCTTTTTCTGGCAGGGGAGGGGGAAGTCACCTTATTTCAATATCAGTTGGAAATATTTAAGTCACTTGATTTTTCACAAAAATAAGATGTTCAGTTAGAATTTCATTTTTATGCTAAAGCTTCCCTCATTTTTTTAACATCTCTGCTGTAAGAGTGTGTCTGCATAAATAAATAAGCAAGCAAACAAGTGAAAGAGTGGTGAAATCTCTTCATTGCTCCATGTTGGAGCTGGACCACAAAAAAGGAAAGGGTGCTGCAAAGAATAGTTGGCTTATCTAGAGATTTAAATGCAGTGTTGTCTTTATAAGTTTATTGCTAGAGGAGAATAATTATCTGAACTACATTCCTGAAAGGCATTACCAGAAATGGATAATGGAATAGCAATAGTAAAAGCAAAATGAGAGAACAGATGTTCCTTCTCCCCGTCCCCAGGAAAAAACATGAGGGGAGGGTATATATTGTTTCGAAAATTTGAAAAAAATAACGAAAGCTCATTAATAAAAATGAATAATGATGTTATTCTTGCTACTGTTGTTGTTACTGCCATTATGCTTGTAAAGCAAAAATACCATCAAACAGTCTTGATATCACTGACACTGTTTATGAGGCAACCAAAAAATAGATTAATTGCCTTAGAGGTACTAGTGTTATTCTCACTGCAGCACATAGGGGTGGAGGACATCAGGCAATACTTGAGATGCTTACTTGGTCATAAGCCAGAAAATACCTGACCTGGGTGAGCTGGCAAACTCTCATCTCCAGGGTCATCACTTGACTTGAAGAACTTTCTTACTCAGCCTCACTGTGTGAAAAGATGAATGTGTCCTTGATGCCTTCTAGTCATATGTTGCCTTTGAAATAGGCTCTGATCAATCATTTCTCTCTCAGGTATGTGTACCTGGGGCTGACTTTGGTGTTGGGCACGGTGTCCATTTTCTTCAGTGTTGCTGTCCTTTGGGTTCTCCGGAAAAGTTCTTCTCCACAAGATGAGACCCTCTCAGCCAACAGAAAGAGAGGCGCCTGTGGGATAAAGAGCAGGAAAGATAATTTTGTTAATAGTGACTGTTTAATTCAGACAACTTACTGGCCAGAAAAGGAGACTAGACTTTAGAAAGACTGAGATCTCTGCCATGACTTTACCTAGTGGGTGGTGTTCGAGGCAAAAATTCATCTTCAGTGAAACAGTATTGTAACATCCACCCTGCATGTAGTTCACCTTCAAGTAATTTTCAACTGCAAACACCAAAAGCAAAGACAACCATTTTAGCATATGTACAGCTCTGAAAATACTGCTCACTGTCCTGCTGAGTCAGTGCCACTCAAATGAGGGGATTTGTTATGGATGAGGAGGTGCAGTTTTGTTCCCTGCCAAGAAGTCGAATTTGTGGCTGCCCTTCATATCCATCTCTCCTTGTCAAGCTGCAACAGCTGCTGTTGCTCCTTGGCTTTCTTCTGTGTGTGCGGGGTAGTGGGGAGGCTGCAACACAACTCTCTCTGCCGTGGTACGAGCCTGAGAGTAGCTGGTGCACAAAACCCAACTTGACAACCTGGAAGATGCAGGAATATTCTGCACACAGAAGCAGTGCAGCATGGGGAAGGAAGAAGGTCAATTGCTGGAAGGACAAATCAGCTGCATGCTCTGAGCATCTCATGAATTCAACCCATAACAGTTAGGAGATCAAACATTGTGGTTAGGGATTCTTTTCCAAGTAGCTCTGTTATAGCACAACAGTAAGAGTTGTCACTGCAGTCAAACAGATCATAAAAGTATCATCCAAAGGAAACTGAAATAAAAATAGAGCTTCTTTAGGTTTCCAGCGCTTTCTTGCCACTTGCTAGTACTCAGTATACTGAATAATTCCATACATTTTATGCAATGTAATAATGGTGTGATACAAGATAAATATGATTTATTTTTCAAAAAGCTATGACGAGATAGCTTGGGAACAATAAAATTAATTCAAAGATAAGGTGACATGGCGCTGTTCATTTTAATTCATTGCATTTTCTAGTTAAAACTAAGACGTCATATCCCTTTATATATAATTTTTGCAGTTTGACAATATTTGGTATTACATATCTTTGGGTTGTGGAGTACCATGGAGAGCTGTTTAACATGGCATGGAACAAAATGTCAAGAATGCTTGCACTGGAAAAAGATAGTAACAGCACCACTACAGATGACATTGTTTAAAACAGCTAGAATTTTAGAGCACATGATGAAAGGTAGGCTTCACCCTTCATCATAATACTGGCAAAAAAGGTCTCTTTGCACATCACTTGCATCTCAGCAGTGACTGTAGATTCCCTGCTGCCTAGCTGAGCTTGCAGGTCAGAAGCAGATGTGGAGCCTCTCCTGTGGGGTGTGTGAAGAGGGACAGATGTATAAGAATGGGATTTATAGAGCTTTACCAATGATAAGTGGTTACAGTGTGTCATTAGGGAGCTACCTAATTCATTTAATAGGAATACCAAGAAGAAGAATGTTGCTTAAGCACCAAATATCTGCAGAAGGTAAGGATGTAAAAACATCACTTGAGAAAATGCTGTTGTCAGTGGAAGGACCAATGCCACCCACCATTCACCACATGGGTGAGTGTTAGACAGAGGCTTGGAATACAGGAGACTCCATCCCATGTCCCATCTCCTTGTCTTTCCAGGTGTGTGTTGGAGGCTACAGGCAAGGGGGTACTGGGGAGCCGTGACTGTTCATTTCTCTTTGTATAACTGGATATTGTACTTAAAAAAAAGATAATGAAAATAATTAGAAGGTTTATTAATATGGGCGTAAGTGAAGCATAATGGCTAGGGTGAATCACAAATATGCGCATTCCATTCTAAGATCTCATTCATACTACATCATCATAAAACCAGCAAAAAACCTGACAAAGCACATCAGCATCCAGGAGCAAGAGAGATTCTTGGGAATCTTCCATAGCCTTCTTGGGAGAGCACTTCTCATAGCAATATGCTGTCAGTTCCAGTGAAAGAAAGGGGCAACCCAACTTAAGTGGACACTTGGATAAAAAAGGAGGCATATCTGCATTTCACTCAATGTTTGATGTCTTATGTGTGTCAAATAAATGGGTATGATTGCTGATTTGCAAATCAGTCCTGGCAGGATTTATGGCAGGGACACTGCTCCTCAGAAATGCTGAAACTGTCACAGAGCCTGTTCTACATGTGCCCAGCAGCAAAATGGCCAGGAAAATTCACTGCCTTACAGAACAAAGAAAGAAATGAAGAGAAATAAACATATCCTGCTCTAATTCACAAAGAAACAAGAAAAAAAAAAATCAACTTCTTGGGTTATCATCTGAACTTATGTATGTAAGCCTGTATATAGTGTATAATTTTTTTAGAGCATGGACTGTCCTTCCATAGCCCACTTTTTTTTTTTCTTCACATGAAAGGAAGTGGAATACCATAAAAGAATTTGTATCAGTGAGTCTTATTTTCATTATGGTTTAAAAATGATCACTCCTTTCCTCTCACCCTTCCACAAGGATAATATTGTAAGTTACCAAGCAGATAAACTCCATTCCCACTTTGAAATATTTCCAAGTCTCCTACTTTATTTTAATACTTCAAGTGGTAACATGGATGCATGGATGAGTGTCTGACTAGAGATACATATTCTAGATTTGTTAAAATAAATGAACAAATAATCTTAGCACTAAGGGATTTGGACCTATCAGGTTCTTCCTACAGAATTTTTCATCTTAAACTAAACCTGCAAGAAGTAATATCTTAGAAAGGTGAACAAATCTGGATTCTTCTATTTTCTTTTTAGAATTAGAGATATTAAACCACAACTGAGTAACTGCAAAGAATCAAATGCCTTTAATTTTCAAAGGTGAGATTGTTAAAATAATTGGCTGAAGAGATATCCCAACAACTGATGTCAGCCATTGAGACCAGAGTGGGACTCACAATCTTGTTAAGGAGTATCTATGGCCTGTATGCCAAGTAAAAATGGTATTCGTGCACTTGCATCTTATAGCAAGGGCACTAATTGACACATACAGGGGAAGGCAAGGGCACCAGCCTGTCACATGATGAGATGTACAGCCAGGCTTGTGGCATGTGAGCCAGTGTACATTTTGTCTTCCACACCCCAGCAAAAAATGCAACTCTTAAATGACGTAATAGGTCTTTTTTATAAGCACATAATTCTAATCATGTCAGGAGGAAAACATCTAAGAATTCTAACAAATGAAAGAGACAAAAAGATGTCAGTAGACAGTGGCAGCAACACATTTGATATACATGTTATGTCCTCCCAGCATTTGAGAGGGAAGTAACATCAGTATAGAATGAAGTATCTTCAAGTTACAGACAGCAGGACAAGCTATCCCACCCTTGTGCCACTATTAAATCACTATATACTATTCTTTAATCTGAGGAAACTACTAAAAGACAGAGAGCAAATGATGTGAGTGTATCAAGAACAGAGAAGTTGAATAATAACAGGTTGTCTCATTTATGTGCTCAAAATAATGAGTAAGATTGATATATGAAAAAACTGCTGTAATATTTTTTCATAGCATAGGAGGATATTGAAAACTAGTGATTACAGCACAGATGAACAGACATAATGTTTCATCTCACCAATAGTAGAATTATGGGTATGGAAGTTTACACAAGTTTAAATTGTGACTAGGTGGAGAGGAAAAATGTGTACTGAAAACTGTTTAAACTCAGAAGACCACTACAGAAAATCCCAGGTCAAAATAAATAAATAGATGATAGATAGATAGATAGAGGGATAGATAGATAGATAGATAAATCTCTAGAGAGTGAAAGATCATATGTAGAAGTATGATTATGTATGGGACTACAAAGATGACCAATAGCAAGAGAGATAGGGCTGGTTGAAAAAAGGTGACAAAAAGCAGAACTTTAAGTGGTTTGGAATATCTTGCTAAAGATCAGCTGCTCACCATCTCTTCCATTACAAGTACTAGGGAGCACCAAACTGAGGTAGTAGAGAGGGTGTTCAAAGCGAAGGAGTTGGTTTTTTGCGCAATGGATGCTAGATTTGAGAAGTCCTCACAAAAAGCTTCTGTATACATAGGTTCAAAGAGAAAAGAAAATATCATGTATGCCATGTCATTAGGTACCTGTCTTTGTCTCCAGGTTCTACTCAAGGCTTCTCTTGTATTTTGAAACTAATTGGCTATTGGGAGAGTAGTAGCCATATCATATATACAGCGCTGACTCTCACTTTGGTTACTGGCTGTTGGGACCCTGAGGGTACCAATGGCCCTGACCTGCCTTCCTGGGAGCCCACCTCTTCCCAGAGCCCCGTTTTTGCTCCAGTCTGTGCATGCGGTCCTGATTCCAGCCATTTTGGAGGTTTGCATGTGATGAGCCTTCTATCTTGCTTTTGTCTAGCTCTCTGGGATTGTCCTAGGGTCTTACTTTTTAACTTGCTGTTGGTGGATGGTCACTGGCCTGAGGCTGAGACCAGTGGCTGCTGCTGCCTCAGCTCTGCTGACCCTGATCAGGTGCTGGGTGTACAGCCTGCACAGGGTTGACCCTAAGCTATCAACTTGTCCCTTCCTTTAGAGCAGCTCTTGTCATCAAGAGCCTGTAGGCTAGAGGGATAGGTCTGATTCAGGCTGGTTGTCTCTTCTTGTACCCTGTAGCATTGCTAAACAAGTGTTGCATGAGGCGATTTTTCACCCAGTGCTAACCAATCTCTGGAAGAAAGTCAATAGTTCCTGTAAAAATTGTAAGAGTCATTTAAAGATGGGGTCCTTTAATAGTGATTTAGAGTGCTCATTAAAATCACCTTTCTTAAGCAACATGTGGTTAATATCATCAGGAGGTTGGTTAATCAACAGCTTGTAACAGATTAATACAGTTCATTGAATTTTGAAGAGAGTAAATAAGGAAAGGATCTTATGGAGAGCAAGCAGAGCACAATCTCACAGCTTGATGGTGACCAGGTCAGCAAACTTTCTCTCATGGCCATTGAGCAAGGTAACTTTGACAGGTTGTTGTACACAATGCCAACCTGAGCCCTCTCCTTGACCCCATGATGTTGGTACTTCTAAAAGAAGACGGTGAAAAATATGGACTGGTTTAAAAAAAAAAAATCCCTGTGGAAGTGCTATACAGCCAGCAAAAATCTGTTTATTTAATACTGCAGACAAAGGTAGACCACGTTCCAGTGCCTGGAAATCAAACAGGACAGAACTGCGCTAGAAAACAAGATACTTTTTTTTTTTTTTTCACTAGAACAATTGTCTTTGAGATGTTATAGATTTTTCTTTCATTTATTCTTTATTATCAAGGCTTGACCATTCCTGTGAAAGGTCTGCTGTAGTGTAACAAGACAGTTAAACAGCTTAGTGAAGCTGTGTTGTACAGAAAGCTAACTATGACTTGAACCACAATATTTTTTTCAGTCTTCATATCTCAGGTAATAACCCAAACCATGCAAAGGTGCGTTTTTTTCCTGGGGATTTCACCTGAAGAATGCATGTTCTTCATTGCCGTTATGCTATGATGCAGCACACCTTTAGACTGGCTTCTACAAAGGCCTAAGCACTCTCACCTGACAATAAGCTGCACACCTTCAATTCTCTGTCTATAGTAACAAATTCGAACCAAGCTGCTGATACAGGTTGAATGCAAATAGAAGCTGTAGAATCACATTAAAGACTACCCTTAAAAAAAAAAAAAAAAGAAAGAAAAATAAAAATAAGAACTATCACTAAAACAGCGCATCCTGGTCTGGTTTTCACCAAAAAGATACAAGATGAAAATAGATGAAAATCAATGACAAAATTATCAATGAGTTCTTATGAAGTACAAAAGCTCCATTTAGCAGTGAAGGTAACAAGTCCCAGGCTCTAGCTAAGATGGAAACACCAAATAAGCTTAATAAGCTTGTCCACATGCTTTTCTTTCTTATTAGCTCTATATCAACAAGCTGAAACTAGAAGCACTGATATGGGAGCACCAAGAAACCTTTTCCGCTAATATAGAGGTTCCTCATATTCTCAGGATTCCTGTAGTAGCTTGACATTTGCGTAGCTGTACACCATCCCTTTTACTTAGTTTGTTAACGAAGAGTTAAATTTTAGAAGACATTGATTTTCTTTATTTAGGGATTAGTGTCCCAAGAATAAAAAGGGCTCTAACCAAAGCTGTCTACCGCAGTTGGTCTCTGCTTGTCTGACTGCTCCCTGCTGCTGCTGGCTCCCCCCTTGCAAATTGACGCCTTGGCAGCCACTTCTGGTGGGAGTCTGCTGCCACCCTCTGCCTGGAGGAGTCTACAACCAGCTCCCGCGATAAAGGTGATCCTTAGCGTGGCTTTTGTAAGGATTGTTTTTATTCTCAGGAGTAATCAGCAATTACTAATATCTCAATGTTCCTATTAAGGGGATTTTTACTATCATAATCCAATTTTTTCCCATGAGTGTAAGTAAGTTATAGTCCTATGGGAGGGCTTGGGCTAAAAAGAGGATGAGATATGTCTTTTCTCAGGCGTGAGACCGCAGTCTTTGATTTCTCTTCAGTAGTTACCCACTTCCCATTCTAGTACTTTTGGTACACAGCTCTTGTTTAAAGAAGTCAACCTTGAATGTGAATGCTTCCACTGACAGCTTGGACAGCAGTAGACTGAATATAGAAAAATTCTTCTCAGCCATACAGAAAGCAAAGCAAAAAAAATAAATAAATTTCAATTATAATAATTTAATTAAAGTTATAAATCAATGGTATATACAAGAAAAACATAGGAGAAATTGCTCTGTATTCATATGCTAGAATGAGGAAACAAAAGGAATAGTGTTTCCCCTTTCACTATATGAAAAAAAACGGGCACTTTCCTACAGGTTCTACTACTTTCAAATTATAGAGTACATTTAACTCTATGCCTTTTAATATTTTAACAATCAAAAGGCAAAAAAAAAAAATCCTTGGTACATTTGCTAATACATCTGAAGACAAGCTGAAAATGAAACCTTAGGAATTCAAAGCTCCATCAAAAAACATTGTAAAACAAGAGGGAGTACTTATCTCAACACAGGTTGCTAATCTATATGGTTACCGATGTTTCACCAAGGGCACATACACACATACACCTCTGTCCTTGTTCTTCAAAGGTGTGTTATAAGCTCCACGACTAGCAGAAGCACAGTATGCCATCCTGTAATAAAGAGCAATAGATAAGGGCCAAGATGTCTATCTTGTGACTAGAAAATGTCTATCATGGTATAAGAAAGTTGCTGGAAGTGGATGGTTGATGTTTTATGCCACAACAGAACATGAAGACTACCCACCTTTGAAAAGAAGGTGCCCACATATGTTGCAGGACCATGAATTTCAACCTCTTATGTGTAATCAATGCTAAGTATATGATAATCTGGCTGCGAGGATATGCTTGACTCTTTTAGAGAAATTGCAAGAGGCAGTGGTGTTGGGTTTCTTTTTTAATTCAGGCCTAAATCTGATGAATGCAATCATAATGTAACACCACGGTTTTCTCTGCATCAATGTATGATGCCCCCCTTGACTATGTTATTGATCACTTAGTCATGGAAGAGTAAAAATAAAAGGAATCAATAAAAAAACAGAGAGATTTACAAAGCAAGTTATCCTTGTAGTCGTTATTAGGTAGAAAATGGACTGGTGACTGGGAGCAGGCAGCATGGATTTATCAAGGACAAATCAAGGCCTGACCAAGCCGGTTGTCTTCTATGATAGGATGACTGGACTGGTGGAGAAGGGCAGAGTAGTATATATTGTTTATTGGGACTTTAACAAGAGGGAGATGATTTTCCCCCTCT
>WEIS01113614.1:0-13869 GCA_013389965.1 Todus mexicanus | reverse complement strand
GAGGAGCAGAGTGAGGCAGCCCTGCACTACCAGTCTGTGGTGAAGTGTTATCCCGTGCCAGGAAGGGGGAGAGTGGTCTGCTTCCTGCACCAGCAGCACCTCTTCCTCTGAGATCTCATCTCCAGAAGATCACAGGAGAAAAGAGACTGTCAGCGAAGCCACGGAAGCTGGCACATGTGGGGATATTAGGATGAGAGAAGAAAAGGAAGCATGTAAGAGAAGACATGCTGAGGCGTTTGGAACAAAGAGGGTGGAGAAGACAAACCTGACATTTAGCTAAACCAAGAAGTGATAGATTTAACATTGATAAAAGGAGTTGCTTCAATTTTGATGGGAGGTAGAAGAGAAAAAGACTTGGTAGCTCACTGCCATGAGGTGAAAAAGTGAAACCAAAGATTAGATTTGGTATCAGTAACAGGGTCATAGTTAAAACAACAAATGCCTTTCAGGTGGCAAGTCAGCATATTCTTTGCTTAGTCACGGGGTCACGATGAAGGCTTGGGATGCAGAAATAGGAGGTGCCTTTCCTGTTTTAGCCTCAGACTTGCTGGAGGTGGGGAGATCACTGGGGACTGGGTTTCTCAGGGATGCTGAGCAGCCCCTCCCTTGCAGACAGACACCTGCAGAGTCTGCCACTTGTGGTGTGGTTTCAGGTATGTGGGACCAGGTTTTTCTCACCTGGGAGGCCTTACTTAGGGCTGCGTGAGGCTGGAGAGCCTCTCAGCTTGGAGCAGTGGTTTCTGCTTGAACAGAGCTTGAACAATAGCATGGGGAACCAAAGGTTTCCCTTGCCACCATTTGCCTGTGTGCACATTTGAAGGGTGAGGGCTTGGCAAGTCACAGGTGGGAAGGAGGAGAATGGCAGCAGGAAGGTTTGCCTGACTGGCTTGAGGAGAAGGGTCTTGGGCTTGCTCCTGCCTCCAGGGAAAGGGAGAATCACTGACCTGGTGTCTTGCTGGTCTACTTGACTTGGAAGGAATTTGGGGGCCAGCTAGAATCCATGCTGACCATCCCTCAAGGCTGTTTCTGTTTGCAGGCTTGGGTCCTGCTAGCCCAAGAGGGAGATAGGACTGTGGCAGGGGTGAGGAGCAGCAGGTGGTGTCAGTGGGGGTCTCTGGTGTGCATAAGCTGTGGGGAACAGGGTGGGCATGGGGCAGCTGGAGAGAAGCTCCCTTGGCTGGAGATGGGGTCGGGGAAGAACTGCACATGCCTCTTACCAGGCTTCTTTGCTCTGAATGGGCAGCTAGTTATAGCATGATTTTAATTTCCTCTTTTAATAAAGCATCTGCCAGTCCCACTAAGTGGGTATTATCAGCAATGGACTGGAGACTGTTCTGAGGGGCTCTCCTGTGGCCTCTCCTCCTCTGGGGGTCTAAGCCAGCACCATGGCTGCCCTGGGGCCGGGAGGATGACAGGAGCTGCTCCTCTGCTAGTAGCAGCTGGCTCTTTTCCCTGGCAGTGGGAAGGGAAGTCTGAAGAACACCTACCCATGGCAGAGGCATGGAAGAGGCACCACCCTCCATCCTCCAGCAGCAACCAGGTTTCAGGGGAGAGAGGGCTGAGCAGGGATGAACATCTCCTTCTGTCTTCCCTGGGCATCTCCAGCTCCCTGACCGTTCTGGCACTGTGAGAAAAGGGCCAAACACGATCCCCACAGCAGCTTGGTGGTAGAGAGGTTTGCTCATGTGTCGTCACACATCCCCAGCTCCTCCTGCTTCACAAAGGCCGCTCGCTTCTTCTGTCATGACAGAGGCAGCAGCAGTGGTGGTAGCTTAAGCCTTCAGACCTGGATCTGCTCTGGCTAATGGTTTCCCGTGAACCACTTTCAAGATACTCATGGGGGAAGGCAGCTGGCTGCCTTTGCTGTGCTGCAGCCACCTCCCCTGACGTTTTGTTATGATTGTTTTACTGTAGTCGTAGTCTCTCTCCAGGCCCCAGGGAGCACTGGGCATGGTCTACATGCACGCATGCTCCTGCACAGAGGAGCAGAGCTCCCTGCCTAATTTTACCTATGACATGGAGGCAAGGGGAAGGGGCAGGCAGGAGAGTGTGAAAGGATGAGGGTCCCAGCTTTGGCCATTCACGGTGACTCAATACAGCCTGCGTGTGGCTGTTGGCTCCCATTGCTGGCTAAATGACTGAAGTAACAGTAGCTGGTGCCTCAGACTTTGCGGGCATTGTGGAGCGAGCTGGCCTTTGGTGTGACACACACTCCCTCCCACACTCCCTGCAAAGGCCCAAGCAGAGATGGGTTCTGTGGCCCCAAAAGGGAGCTGGGTGGTGTTTGGCCCAGAGCGTATGTCTGGGGGTGACTGGGGGCCCTGGATAGCAGGGAATCCTGGTGGGGAAGCCCCCAGCCTGGCTGCGAGGGGTCCCACAGGGGATTGTAGCAACAAAGGGAGGTAAAAAGCTCCCGAGACATCCGTGACCAGTCACTGTCCATAAGGCAGGAGCAAGTACCTGCATGGCAGGTGGCTCAGCTCTGCTCAGCTCTGCAAACACCAAGGGCCCAGGGAGGTGGCAGAGAATTGCCTCCTCGCTGGGTACTTCTGTTATCCCTTTTTCTGCTCCGGGGGAAGCAGTGGCATCCCCTTGCTGCAGTCGGGAGGGCAGATGGGGGTTGTGGGGGGGACCCCTGTATTTTTGTGGCCCCGCACCGGTGCCCAGAGCTGCGGCCGGGCGGGGGAGGCTTGCTGGCCTCGGGCTGCTGGCAGAGGAAGTGCCGTAGGTTATTTTAACGAGCGCTGTCGGGGTTTGCAGCTCGGGGAGGGGGAGGAGGCAGAGCCTGAGCCGCTAGCTCTCCAAACTAGGGCTTGGCCGGGGCGGGCCGGGGAGGGCCAGGCCGCGGCTGCTGCGCGGCCACCGCCACCCGCTCGGCGCTCGCCCGGACCCTGCGCCGCTCCTCATCAGGTCACGGGGGCTGCCCCCCACCTTTTACCCTTCTCTCTTCCTCCTCTTCCTCCTCCTCCTCAACCCGCTCCCCTGTTTTGCTGCTTTTGTTTATGCCGGGCGGGGGATGGGAGGGGACCGGGAGGGGGACCCAGCTCTTAGTTGGTGGGTATGGTGTGAACAGGTAGGGAGCTGCATGCAGCTGAGCAGAGCCAGGGCTAAGCAGACCCCGGAGCCATCCCCGAGACTCTCGACCGCTTTTCTGCTAAGCTGCGTTTGCTTTCTGGAAGCTGGAGTGAGCCCAGAGTGTTGCTCCTGGTTCCCAGGGCTGAGGCGGGGGCTCTGAAATGCAGCCGCTGTGGCACTTGGTGGCACCTGTCTGTTGTTCCCCCTTTGGAAGGAGGGCAAGGGGTTTTTTCCCTGCCAGAGGTGTATTTCCAGTCACCCACCGTGCTGCCTGTTACGGCACCGGCTGCATCTTGTCAGCCTCTGTGGTATGGGGATGGCAGTGGGAAATCTGCAGGTGGCATGGAGAGCTGGCTTGTGCTACACCGGGACTCCTGGGCTTTGCCCTGTGATAGTTTAGGGAAGCAGGACAGATTTCTGGGCTTCTGGCATCCTGCCTGGTGCTGGTGGCAATGAGGTGCCCTGTTTCTGCTGGGAGTAGGCGGATGCCCTTTCCAATCCCTGCTGTGGGCTGGAGGGAGGCAGGCACGGCTCCCATCTTTCTGTTTATCGATGCCTCTAGCTGAGCACTTGAGACTCTCGTGGCTTTGTTTTGGGCAGTGCAGAGATCTTTGCATGTCTTTGGGAGGTCCAAAGACTTGGTAGCCCTGGGAATCACTGTCTGTGCTCTCCATCTGCCACACTGCAACTTTTTTCTTTACACTGGGTTCATCGCCTCCTTCCTGGGGCTGCTGCCCTGGCAGATGCTATGTTGCCCTGCCCAGGGTGGCACCATGCTGGGATGTTGTCCCCGTGTGCAGGGGGAAAACTGGGGCTGGTCAGGGAGCTTGGATCAAACATCTGGGCTGTGGGACCAGCCTCCCTTTAAATAGCACGTCCCTGGTGGCCCTCCTCTACAGGAGGCGCAGAACTGTGTGTACTGAAGGAGGGGAGCAGCCCTGAGGAGGAGGTGGGAATCTGCTAAGGAAACCACCGGCTGATCAACCAAATTGCCTGGGGGTTCTGAGGAGACTCTCACTGTTTTGTTCGTGCATGTTGCTCTGCAAAGGGAGCTCAGAGAGAAGAAGAAACACTCAAAGTCCTTCCCAGCCTGCATCACTAGTGCTGCTGTTGGGACCAAAATAGAAACTGCATGGCCAGCCTCGCCCACGACCCCTGCTCTTCCTCGACCCCAGCATGCTGGTGGTGGTTGCTCGCCCTTTGCGTTTCATCCTGGATTAAGTCACTGCCAGAGGCTTGCCAAATACAGCGACAGATTGTTTAAATCAGGGCTGTTGGGTTTTTTGATAACTAGGAGGCAGATTATTTACTGTAGTGGCAAATAAACTTCATAATGTTATTATAGTGGAAAGTTGTCAAGGGATATGAACACCCAGAGTCAGCCCAGGAGCCTCCAAGGAGACAGCTTTGGTTTAAATTAAGACAAAACACTGTCTTCCATGGATTTTGGGAAGGAAATCACATTGTTGTAATGGGAACATAACTCTGAGCCTTAGGGCTGGAAAACTCTGACTTTATGAAGTGTAAATGGAGCGTCTGAGCAAGTCTGGCAGATACATCTGCCTTAAAGCGTATCTCAGGTTCACCCTAGAAAGGAGGTGGAGGGAAGGTAGTATCAGGACATCATGCAGAGCTTGGGGAGAGGCGTGATGGAGCTGCCACCAGAAGGATACAGGGGTTATGCTTAGAATTGCTAAAAAAGTTTCAGACGCTTCTGCTCCCAGTCCTTGATCTTTCCAGCAAACTGAGCTTGAGAGCATTTTCTTGTGAAGGGCCAGGCAGGGAGTGGGATGGCTGATCCCTTTTGTCTTGCTTGCTGTGTGGCCTTAGGCAGTTCCTTCCCTGGCTTTGCCCCTTGGAGAAGCTTCCCATGACAAGCTGCAAAGATGCAGTGTTTTGGCTTTTTGCCTTGCCTGCGAGCCCCTGCATGGAGCTGCTGGTGCCTGTCCATCCTCCTGCCTTGCTCGTTCAAAGAAGGCAACTTAGAGACTGCCTCCATGTGACATCCCCAGCTCCTGACAGAGTGTAGATACCAAGAAAGTGGTGTGGGGTTAAAGTTAGTGGCTGTGTCTCATCCCTGGTGTGGATTGCATGGTGATGCACCTAGGGCACCAGCAGTCAGGAGTGATGCTGAACTGATGATGCTGAGCTGTCGCTGCCAGCTAGGGTATGCCCTGAAATTCCTGTCTCCTGAAATAAAGCCCATGGGTGAGTTTTGCTTCTGGCCGTCTTGTGCAGGTATCCTGTTACTCTTTTGCATCTGAGATGTGTCAGAATATTTGCATTGGCTCCACAGTGGTGGCACTGCTGGTACGCTGATTTGTGCTCTTGCTCGGCCATCTGCAAGTGGGGTAGGTACGAAGAGGCTGCCTATTCCTTGTGAAGGAGCACAGTCCTGAGGCCTCCAGGTTTGTCAACCGAAGTGCCCAGTAGCACTGACAGGTTTCTGAGCAAGTTAGTAAAGCCCTCAGATGTTGCCAGGGGTGCCTGGCTTCATTGTTCATGCCCAGTAGCCCTGACAAGGGCCTCTATGCAGCTTCCTGCAGACAGGAGCACTGGGGTGGCACGCAGAGACCCCAGAGCTGAGAGGAGGTGCTCTGCAGCTACATGCGTGTGGCCACCAGCTGGTTTCTAAGCCCTTGTCTTGCTTTCTTACTAGGAGGGAGATCTGGATCAAGTGCTCTGGATCAACCTTGGGGCTCACTGAGAGACAGATGGGGATCTGTTCCCCTTTCAGTGTTCTACAATGACCCGAAACTGCCATCTATAGCCTGGAAGGGCAGCCTTAAGGTTGCAGCAGTAATCTCCTCCTCCGCAATGTAAAGGTGGCAGTACAACTAAGGATGTCCTTGTCTGCAGTTTGCCCTGGGAATGCCATGCTCTTACAGCTTGGGAGCCTGGGAGTGAGATGCTGTGACCTGTTTAGGTGGCGACACTTGTTGTAGTAGATCAAATGAATGAATCCTAAAATAGAAGGTGATCACAAGCCTGCAGCTCACTTGCCCCTCGTGATGCTTTGAAAGCCTCATGGTTTGGGCAGAACCTCCCCACCCATTTGCTGAGGGGAGCTGCATCACCTTGCTCATACAGGACCCAGCGTGGGGGAGCTACTGACTGTTTTATTTGCATGATGTAGGAGAGATTGCAGCTGGGTAGAAACAGACAGTGCAACTTGGAAACTTGCTGATCACCTCGCTGCGACCAAAGCCATAAGGGCTGGTTCACATCTTGACCAGCATTCACCCTTCTCCATCTGGCGCAAAGGCCCCTTCCTCAGCAGACATCATCTGTGCAGATTGCTCGTTGTGGCTCGTTGCAGAGGGCTGACTGGGGAGCCCAAGGGAGAAGAGAGATTGGTGACTGATGCCTGGGATTAGGACAGGAGAGTGGGGATAGGATCCCAGCAGGAGTGGTGGGATGGCAGCATACGTGGGAAGACTGAGTATCAGAGTACTGAAAGGAGGAGGGGAGTGCAAGCTTGTGATGGAAACTGAGACTGAAGGCAAGCAGTGGTATGTCAGCAGGGCAGGAATGAGCAGCAGCTCCCTGGATGGGCTCCCGGGCTCTTGTCCCTCGGTCCCTCCAGTGTTCTGGTAGGGAGGAGACAGAGAAGCAAAACCCCAAGAGATCTTGGTGTCATGCAGAGGTGGCTATTAATAACACTTACACTTTCCCTGTGGTTGAGCTGTGTAAGTAAAGCATCCTTCCTTGCCAGGGGAAGACAGCTTGTAAACTGAAACAGGCTCCTGCGTGCACACTGCCAGCTCTGGTGCCACAGCAGCTTGCCAGCACCTGCAGCAAGCCAGGACACAGGGACACAGCCAGCCGCCATCAGGACAGGCACTGATCACAGACCAAGGCAAAACTTGGACTCATTTCCCTTCCTTTAACCCAGTGGTTGGAAAAAATGCTTTCCAGTCGACTAACTGGAGGTTTGCTAAAAGGTCAGGAGGAGCTGATGGTATTTTTCAAGTCCAGACTTCTCCAGAGCTCAAGGCTTGCCCATTGTGCTGCCAGTGGTGTCCTGCAGTAGGGTCATCTTGCTACCCTTGGTGCCAAGAGAGAAGTGCAAGGTTTGGCACTGTATAATGGTAACCTGTGATCTCTCTTGCTTCTGGGTGCTAGCAGGAATAGACCAGGCTCCTGGAGGGGCAGAAGGAATAGTAACCTAGAGGAAGGGCTGAGCAGGCATATGGTACAGTGTCACTCTGCATGTCTAAAGGCATCGAGGGCCTGTTCAGGGGTTTACCTGAGGCCAGTGAAGCAAAGCAGAATAACAGACCTGAATATCAACAAGTTCTTCCTGACGTGGGCAGAGACTATGCATGGAGGGATGCTGTGTGTTTAAGCCTAGGAGTCAGCCTCTCTGGTTTTGGAGCTACCACCACCACAGGAGGAATGGCTACTGCTTGTCTGGAGAGCAGGATCTCCATTTCAGCTGATCTATGAGCTCCGTGTCTGCTGAAGTTATAAGATGCAAGTTTTTCCTCTTTGATCCCTACTTGACTTTCTAATGGCATTTTGGTCCTGCCACCAAAGTTAGCTCTGTCCTTGGTGTAAGAGGCTGCAGCTTGCTCTGAGTGCTCAGGGAGCTTCCTGCAGCTGGCCTCTCCTGCCTCAGCTCTCAAGGACAGCACTGCTGCCTGCCTACACTCTGGGACGTGCTCCTCCTTTCAACAGATGCCAGGCAGGGAGCATAGAAGTCTAAGGAGCTCTGAGGGGACTGGTTAGAAAAAAACACCTCCCAAGAGCTCTGATTACAAATCATGAGTGCACCAGGGCTGCTGTCTCCTTTCTCACTCACAGAAGGAGATTGAAGCGATGGTGTGTAGCTGCTTGAAGTATGGAGCTGATGTCCTAGTGAGTGCAGCAGCACTTCCTTTCCTTCCTACCCTGTACATGCCAGGCTGCCTCCATCCAGCCTCCTTACCTAACTAAGGCAAGTGAGGTGGTCTGCAGAGTGACAAACAGTGGAGATCCCAGAGATGTGCTGGTGTTAGGCTGGGGGCTTCCAGGACTTATCTCCTCTCAGGCTCCTCTTCGCCTGGTGTGTGTTTCCCTGGCTGCTCTGCACGCAGCTCTGCAGATACACATCAACCCTGTGCACCCTCAGCGGTCTGTCCATCTGCTTCACCAGTGGCAGCTCTCAGCACCTGTGATGCACCATTTGGAGCTCAGATTGGAAGTAGGTAGCCGTGTGCTGCTCTTATGGACTGTCAGATGGTTGCCTGGTAATAACCATGACCGCTGGTGGCTGGAGCGTGAGTCCGTGTGCCAGTTGCAGACAGCTCTGAAGATAAAAAGGGCCGTAATTGGCTAGTACCCAGATGTAAATGTCAAACCAAGGTTGTTCTAGCAGATTTCCTCACGAGACTGTGGTGCAAAAAGGAAGGAAGCTGCGTTGAGAGTTCTTCCTGCCCATAGCAGCAGCTCAGCAAGCAGTACAGCAGCTTTGTGCTAGTGTAATATCTGGGGCAGGAGGGAGCATCTACTCAGCTCGTTCGGGATGTAATTGGACAGTATGTCTACCCCAGCAGCTGAAGCTAGCCAGAAAGGGTCTGCTGCAGTTGTGCCTCAATCCAAGCAGCATTCTCTCTTGGGTTTTTAACACATTTTATTTGCTCAGACAATTTTTAACACCCATTGGTAATGATGCAAGGTACTGTGCATCAACCTGCAGATGATGGGGAGAAGGGACAGGCCTGCCGTGTTTGGGACAGACTGGAAACAGAGTGGACAACAAAACATGCTTTTGTCCTTTGCAAAGCTGCCCAGGCTCGGTGGTGTGACAGTTAACCTGTTGGTGACCAAGGACCTGCAATGCCCACTGTAGTGGGACTTGAGAAATCCCTCTGAGGAGGTGACACTTTGTTTTGTTTTTAGTTCAGTCAGGCTTTAGCTGCCCTGATGTTGCTCTCTGGAGGGCACTGCTGTCCTTCCTTCCCTCTTTGTGCTACATTACTGGCACTAAGACTGTAGAAACTAAAGAGCTCCTCCAGGCTGGAGGAGACCAAACCAAGTCTGTTCTTCTCCAAAAGCACGAAGTCAGATTTGTACTTATCTAAAGGAAACGGGTACAGCCCAGTGAGGTGTTTGTGCGACAAGCATTGAGCAAAAGCTCTAGTTTGTGGTCCAGAAAACACCACATATGTCCCATCTTACATGTGTTTCTCAAAAAGGGAAGATTCTGACATATTTGCCTGTTTGTGTGGACTTTGGGGCAGTGGAGGTTTGAGCCAAGGTGTTCTCCATCAGAAGGGAGGAAAGTAGAAGCAAGTGAAGCAGATGCCAGTCTTAGTGCAGTGGAGAGTGACAAACCTGTACTGTTGTGATCAGTAGAGGAGCCACCTTGTACTGCACAGAAGTTGTTAAGAGTGATGCTGTTGCCTTGTGTGTGCCTGCAGGCTGCCATCATACAGAGTCCACTGCCTTGGGAGCAGTTTCTGTCGTGGTCTGTTTCTGCGAAACTGTGGGTCTTGGTGGTTTTTTTGAGTTGCCCTCAGATAAATCCTCTCTGTTTAGTGGCCGAAGCGAGACAGGCAGCTGCTGGCGGGTGGGAAGAGAAGCATTAACTCTGGAGGATGGGACCTCTGGAGCTAACCAGATTCAGCCCGTTCCACTCCAGCCTTTGCATGCCGAGTTGCCAGCACTGAAACTTCTGCGGCACCTTCCACCTGTGGCCTTGGGCTTTCCACAGACTACAGCAACATTCGGGTGGCCTGTCAACCTTTAAAGACTGGGCAGGGAAAGCTCAAGAGCTCCGGTAAAGCTCAGGACAGTTATAGTCAGGACAGATGGGATGCTTTTGCTAGCTCTCTGCATTACTCTAGCTCTCCCAGCCTTCAGCTTTCCCAGACAGCATCTACCAGCTCTGTCTGCCCTGCTTTTAATTGCCAGGTTGGACGTGTATAGGATTCACAAGGGCATAGTTTCAATTTGCTGCAAATTTGGTGGGGCTGGTGCTTAGCAAGAGTGGTTCCCATGGGGAAGCCAAGTGGACCAGCACCAGGAGGCCAAGGGCTGGTCAGCACCTCGGGGTGCAAGGCCTCTGCCAATGCCACTGCACTGAACAAGGGATGAAGAAGGTCTAGACCAGGTCCTGACACTTGCCTTACCATCACAGAACTCTGGGCTGAGCTGTGAAACTCCAGAAGTGGGGGAGCTGTGGGGAGCAGGAGCCCCAGTGGTGTGTCTACCCAGCAAGTAGGTTCCAGCCTTGCAATGCACCCTGGGTGGTATCACCATGTCCTGCTGTCCCCCTGTTCCCCTGCCCTGACCCCTGCAACCTGGCCTGGGGAGTCACGAGGGAGCCTATTTAATTCCTGGTCTCTGTGTTAACAGCCACCATCCAGTTGTGATGGAAACCTTTTTTAGGCGGCACTTTGGGAGGAAGGGGCCGCGACGCAGCAGCGTGGTGGCCGTGCCCACGGGCAAGGCCAGGCGACGCTCCCAGGTGGGGCTGCCCTCCGCCTCGCTGGCCCAGCGCCGCCGCAGCCTGGGCACCCCACTGCCAGCCCTCTCCTGCCTGGGCCTGCCTCGGCGCCCCAGCGGCCGCCGCCGCTCCAGCACCACGCCGCCCTGCCTCAGCCCCAGGTTCGCCGTGCAGATGAAGCAAGGGAAACAGGTGCGAGCCATCGATGCCCACCTACTGGGGCCCTCCATACTCCTGGCCAGCCTCATCCCCACCGGAGAGGAGACAGATGGGGTGCCCCACACCGACAGCTCCGGATCCGCGTCTCCGGAGGACGGTGGCGTCGGCGTGGTGACAGGAGCCAAATGGGGCTGGCGGGAGCGGTGGGCTGAGGAGAGGTGGCTGGCCATGCTGCCCCAGCTGCAGCCGCTCCAGGCTGGGCTGCTGTCGCGGGGCCCCCGCTGCCTGCGGCGTGCCTCCTCCCACGGCCTGCCCACCGAGTTCATGTACAGCCGAGCCACCTACGGCTTGCCAGGCCGCTACCGCCGCCTCAGCCAGCGCCGGCGCTCCAGTGATGCCCCCCGGCCTGGGCTGATTCCTTCCAGCCACAAGCGGCTCCTGACCCCGCGCTGCGCAGGGGCAGCCGAAGCCAGGCGCCCTTCTGCCGCCCTCCCTGAGTGCTTGGGACCGGAGCCTGCCCGCCACACTGCCCCGGATGGCTGGAGCCCCCGGCTGCTGTATGTATGGCGGCAGCGTGCAAGCAAGGCAACACCTCGGGGAGGCTGGGTGCGGACCCAGGCGTGGTGGGAAAGGAGGGCAAAGGCCTAGCACCATTGACCCTGGCTGCCATCGGTGTCTTGTAGAGCTGCTCACCTCCCTTGAGCATCTCCCACTCAGGCCAGTGCTGCCTCTGGTGCTCTTGGTGCAGCCTCTGGGGCTTGCAGGCGTTTCCTCCTTCCAGCCCGGGGCCAGATGTGACAGGCCTGGTTGTGCGCTGGAGATGCACGCTTTCTCCAGCTGGCCAGCTCTGCTGTTCCTTTCTTCCACCCCAGCACATGCGAGAGAAGCTCACTAGCCCCAGATGAAGAGATGCTTTTTTTCTGGCTGGTTGTGCTGGTCCATGAAAATGCCCTGGGCTCTGAGGTGCCTTGGTATGGGAGAGGTGCCAGGAGCTTCTGCAGAACAAGGACTATGGGTTGTTGCTGCAAAGGCAGCCCCGCCACCACAGCTCAATGGAGTATCCCAGGGTATTTTGCGACGGACCTGTCATCCACAAGGGCTTTTACCCAGCAAGCCCAGGCTGTGGCTTTTGCCGGGTGCAGGGTGTCTTTATCTGAGCCACCAGCAGCGTGGCCATCACCTCTTCCTAACCATGGGCTGCCTCACAGGAGGGATATTTCTTGAATGGTGGTGGTGGAGATTCCCCTCATTTCCAACCACTCAGTCCTGAGGATGCTTTCTTGCTCCAGCCTCACAGACCATCCTATATGTGATTTTGCACATATTCCTCCTCCTCTGATCTAATAGCCAGCCCTCCTCTGTCTTCCAGGAAAGCAATTGCAAAGTCCAGCCTCCAGCACATGGTAGCCCAGCCAAACCCTGCGCTAGCCCTGAGGAACGACTCGGAGAGGCAGATACGCAACACTGTGGACTGGAGCGTAAGTTGTAGCATATTTTGCTGGGCATTGCATGGAATGGGCTCCTGGCCAAGAAATAGCAGGCGCTTCTGAGGTGACTTTGGCTTTGACACATTATGGCCTCTGCTGTTGCCACCAGCTGGTGGGAGCGTCTGTGCTGCTGGCAGCGCTCCTTGATACTGCAAGAAAAGGCTGTGTAGGCACAGGTGGTTCCTGGGAGGATGGCATAGCTACTCCACTACTAGCTTTTCTGCTCCTGTCAGATGAGGTCTTCTGGTGGCTGGGGCTAAGCAACAGTTAGCAACAGGATCAAGCCCCTACTCCTTTGCAGGAAAAGTCCGGCAGGTTTTAAGCTGCACTCTGAGTTACTAGAACAGAAGCTGTTTCAGGAAAGTCCTCTGCATTTAATTTGCCCCAATGCCTGTTCTCAGGGGTTAATGGAAGCAGCTCCCCTGTGCAGGAGACTGCAACGGGGATGTAGGTCTTGGGTTTGGTTTCCTGGGGCCCTGTCTTTTCCAGCAGGTGGGCCATGGCAGCAGCTTCATGAGGTTTCCTCTGCCCACATATTGGCCCTGGTTGTTCTGTGCATTTTGTCTCCTGTCCTACACCTAGATCCAACCTCCCATCCACCAGTGTTGTCCAGTATCTTGACCTTTGCACAAAGCATTTTAAGGACTCAAATGCCTGTCTCTGGGTGCTCTCAGAGAAACATACTGTCTTGTGCCTTTCAGGAGACTGCGGTCTATGGGGAACACATCTGGTTTGAGACCAATGTCTCTGGGGACTTCTGCTACGTTGGGGAGCAGAACTGTATGGCAAAGCTGCTGGTGAGTCACCTGGGGTCACCCGTCTCCCTGTCAAGGGCTGTAGATGCTGGCTGTGCTGCCACCTGGCTGGGAAACCGTGAAGTCTGTGCTGCTGCTGCTGCTGGGGGGCATATGGGAATGTGGGGGCCTGCCAAGGTGGGGAGGATGTCCCTTCTACCTCTGCATGCTGGAGGGCTGCTTCGCCAGTCTCTGCCATTGCTGGTGCTCAGTTTGCAATGAGAACCTGACACAGGGCTGTCGTTTACCCAGAGGTGATCTGATGATATTCCAGGAAGAGGCTATTGGGATCCCACACCCTTAGTGGGACAATCTGAATCCAAGACCTTTCAATAGTAAAAAGCGACTTCTGGAGACCCAAGCCTGCTTCCTCCTGACTCTGTGGCAAGCACTGATCTTTCTGGATTGCTGAAGTCCTCCCTCACAGTTTGCAGGCTCAGTTCTGCATGTGGTGCAGGACATGCAGCACTGATGCCACCCTGTGCCTGCCTGTAGGTCTTACCATGAGAGCCCTGCAGGTGCCTCCAAGACCAGCTTTCATGCTACTCTCTGGTAGTGTCAGAAGAGACCAAGGACTGCAAGACAGGACAATGGGAGAGCACCTCCCTACTCTGTCCCAGACTTGAGAGCATGTGCTCTAGGCGCACGCTTAGATCCGTTCACTTGTAAGGAATCTAGATTGTGTCTAACTTTCCTATAGGACTTTTACTGCATCCTGAAATACTTGAAAGAGGTGTGATGATAGGCTGAGCTTGCTGACCTCTGAACACTGCTTTCACACGTTTCTCTTCTCCTTTTCTCATCCTCCAGCAAAAACCTCTCTCCAGGCGTAAGTGTGCAGCCTGCAAGATTGTAGTGCATACACCTTGCATTGAGCAGCTGGAGAAGGTGAGTAGAGCCTGTTAATCTCTTTTTGTGGCTT
>WEIS01113603.1:0-10896 GCA_013389965.1 Todus mexicanus | reverse complement strand
GGCAAAATAGCGTACCGCTCTTCCGTTTCTCAAGGGGAAAAGCAACTGAGCTGCTTCTCACTCAGTTCTGTGCATGTGCAGCCTGAAATGTCTTCTCCTTCTTTTAAATAATGGAGATTCTTCCATCTCCAGCTTGGTCCTCTCACATGGTGCGACACTGCTGAGGTGACACACTGAGAATGGATCCCCAGGAATCGTTTTTGCAAAGATATTGGCAACTAAAATCACATTGCTCAGTTTTTCTTTACCTGCTTATAATGGCAAAGACTCATTTTAGGGCTATTAGAACTTTAAATAGTTAAAGCTCTTCAAGTTTTTATAACTTTGTAACTAAGGCATATTGGTGATTGCAGAGAAGGTTCCTGGAGCTCTGTGCTTCTGTGTCTTGGGTTAGTGTGTGGACATGCCAATGTTTGCTTGATGAGAGCAAGGCCTGATTAATGCTCATGATGTGCTCTGGCGGCGTTCTCAGGCTACTAGAGATCGACCTGAGGGCAGCAAAATGATGCATTACCAGGAACAACATAAAACATTACACCAACGCTTCCTTCTGGAAGAATGGAATATTACTTTGGAGAATGGAATATTGGTTTCAAACTGATGTTGTCTGTGCTTGTTTATACATACAAGGATTTCTACTTAGTTTTTCCTATAGATCTTTAAAGCACCCAGTAGAAAAGAAAGCAGACTTTTCATAGTCTCTGTTGCTATAAAAGATGTCTGAGATATAAAAGATGTTGAAGCGAACGTCACGCAGACATTAGGCAATTAGATATAACTTCCCTTTCTTGTCTCAAAACTACCCATCTAGGGGAGTGTGGAGATGCTCTGACTAGACAGAAATAGAGTATATTTAATTTCCGCTTCCTTCCTACCACTTCAAAATACCTTCCTTGAAGAGTCGGCTTTCCAAAATTCTAGATTTTGTATTCTACTTAACCTCGTAGGTACTCCAGAGAACACGCTAGCCAGCCTTCTCTTTCCACACTCATTAGTTCAGTGTGCTTGGCTCATTTCCGAGGACTGGGCCTAGCACAGCCTCTGACCATTCAGGCCATTTGTCTGAGAATCATTTCCCTCTTCACTTCTGCAATTTTCCATTCAGTGCCTGAGCAATTAAAATCCCTGGTGATCAAAGCCCCGGTCTTCCAACTGTCCTTTTCTTTTCAAAATCATTGTATGAGCTGCTTTTCCGAACTGCGTGAGCTGGGCCCAAACAAAGACCATATGACAATTGCTCAATTGTTAGAAATTGTGAATACTGCCTTAGCCAAAATATTGACATCATTCTGACTTGCACAGTAAGAACTGATTTTAACTAGGGCTGTAACTACAGATGAGCAAATCGCTTGGACGATGTTAAAATCCCATCGGTTGTCATATGAAGTCATTGAGATCTAATTAATGATTATTTCTCACTTTCCTGTCCTGATTTCTTGACCTTAGCTTAGTCTGTAGCATTCCTGGATTACTCCTGACCCTCCACAAGGAAGGATTTCACAAGTATTTATTTTCTTTCTGGCAATAAATCATCTGTGGAAAGTATCTTATGTATGTACAGCATCTGTTTCGTGGAATAATACAAATTGCTCCTCTTTGTATCATTTGTCTCGATTTGGCTGTGCATTACAGAGCGGTGTATTCCTGACACTGACACTCAGGACTCCCCAGGCACTTCTCATCCTCTGTGGCCAAGGTGGGCTATGGTAATGGGTCTAGGTGGGGATGTTTGTGTGTCTCCACCTCCTGCGGTACAGAACAGATAGATGGTGTCTCTCCAGGACTCTCACTCCCCAAATGTCTCTCAATCTCTTCTATTCCTGTTGCTGTCAGCTTCTGTTAATCCAGACTGGAGGGGTGGAATATGTGTCAGTCAAAAGTTAACACACGTTTTTCTGTCCTACACTAACTCCTAGACTGTGTACATGACCCAGCCAGGTGGAGGACTGTTAGCAGGCAGAGTGCCATGTTCCTGTAGTCACAGAGTAGGTGGTTTTGTGGGGAAGGTGGAAAGAGGGAGGTTTTTTGTTTTGTCAGCGAGTGGGAGAAGTAGTGAAGCTGTAAAGAACATAGGGAGCGTAGGGTGCGAGAGGAGAGAGAGAATATAGGGTTTGCAGCGCTGTAATTTAGACCAAGGCAGAGAGCTCAGAACATTATTTAACAGAGGCTATATACTGTGCGATACTTAAAACAAATAGATGGAAATGAGTTTTTCTTCTACTAATTTGGCATAATCCTCAGGAACAGCACTAAAGTGGTTTTGCAAGGTACAATTACAGCAGAATCGCATCGACCTGCTAGGTTAATTCCTCCATACAGAACTGCATGTTTTTCTCCCTCCAGCCAGCCATTCATTTGTCCGCCTACAGCTTGTAGCACCAGGCGTGAACAGCCAGCTCCAAAGCACTAGTTAGATGACTCTGTAAAGAGTGAGCTAGTAAGGCAGAAGCATTACCGAGGAGCACCAAAATAGAAACCCCTGCCTGCCTCAGAATCCTGTGTCATCAGCCATGACAAACCCCAAATGCACTAAATCTGTTGGAGATGTTCAGAGCGATCCTCGCCTTAGATTTAGATGAAAGCGTTCTTTTTAAACAAGGTATGTTTTCATGCCTTAGCTGGAGTATTAAGGAAAGAGTTTGAATCGTAGGTTCAAAGTAGAATTGATCCTGAAAGTCTAGATTTGGAGAATTGTTTCAGGATTGTTGTTGCAATAACATCAATTTACCTTTCAGAGACATACCTTGGTTTATAGTTGCACATTGGTATCTTTCTCTGTTATTTTATGGGCACGTTTTCAGACAAAATGGAATCTTCATTCCTCACCTAGGCAATAGGATCTTCTTCCTCAGTCCTCGTACCGCATCATTTATCCAAGAAGTTCAAAACATGTATAGCTGGGACGTTTCAGTTGTATTCCTGTGAGATAAGACATATTTCACTGTCAATATCCTAGACAGCTGAGGCCCAAAGAAGAGTTATGAATGATGTGAGGTCTCGGGGAGTTAGTGGCAGACCCAGCAGCGGAATGAAGGTGACCTGGCTTCTGTAATGATCATCTGAGTGTCAGCTCATACTGTCTCTGTTGAGAGAGGTCTAATTCACCATAGGAGCCTAACAAAGCTGGTGCTTGCTCCTCCAGCTCATTTGCAGAAGGCTTTTTAAAAACGCCAGCTTAGCAGCAGCTCCTGGCTTGGCAAAGGAGGTAAATGTAGGACAAGGTCTCCGGCAGAAGGCTGTTGCTGCAGCAAGTTACGGCTGCCCAGTGCGGAGTCATTGAGTTGCCTCCCTGTTAGGCACCGGCTGGTCTATTCATTCTGCAAACAGGCTCTTTCCTTTCCAAGACAGCCCGAGGGACGCAAGGGAATGGCAGAGTTTATTATAAACTGAGTAAAGGAACAGACTATTGCTGGAGGAGATCCAGGGTTATAAAAGATTGGAGCGGGGGGGAGGAGGAGGAGGAGGAGGGAACAGGACATAATTTGTGTTTGTGTGCGAGGGGGTGCATCCTGGTGGCTTCAACAAGGCATTCCCCAAACCCTCAAGACCTTTGCTGGGTTTTGGTGCGATTTTCTGCAGCGCGTACCGTGCTGTGTCAAACCCCACTTACTTTTTATTGTATCAATCATTCTCTTTATGCAGCAACACGGATCGGAGAACGCTTGCAGGTCCTGTTCTGAATGAGCTCCGCTCGCTGCCAGCTCAGCCTAGTTACTGCTGTAACTTAGTCTGGGGGATGGGAGGAAAAAGGTTGCTGCTACTTTAAATATAATGCATTAAGAGGATGCTGGAAAAAGGCCTGCATGCTGTAATACCCGGCCAGCTAGTTGGAAAAGGAGCCAGATGTAATACAAAAGAAGAAACACAGCCTCTTATGGATGCAGCACTAATTCATAAATCAGGTGAATCAGCTTAGGCAACTGCTGTGTTTTTATGCCTCTGCTGCATGGAGAACTGCATGTTGGATGCTTTTATTTGAAGTAATGGAACCAGATAATCCTTTGGACCAGGACAACTCCAATGGTAAGAAGTAGAAAACATAGAAAAGAGAGGGGGAAAAAAAAAAGGGATAGTGAAAGACTGTGAGTTTACACATCCTACGGAAGGCACAGGGTTCGGCATGTGTTTTTGCTGTCTTCTGCATGGATAAGTAGAAATGAATGTGGTAATGTGCTTCACATAATCTTAGAGATCCCTCTGTTTACAGGGTTTGGAGATAACATATAGACTGATACAGACGGAGTATTGCGAGGAGCAGTAATGAGGCTGAATTAGCTTGGCTCCTGGAGGGTCTTTGCAGGGAGAAGAGGAACCTGTGCATTCGTCACGAGGCAGTTTGGGGGTCTTTTCTGCCAAGGAGAAAAGAATGTAACTTTATGCCGTATGTGCTGTCAAACGTAGCATTTGGAAGCCGTTTCTTTATCTGCAGAAAGCTTTCCTACAGGCAGTTGCATGAGTAATTTACTTAGAAGGATATATTTAGCTAAGGACCACATAAATTCACCCTGGAATTAAAGTCCATGGTTAAAACTGCAGCTATTCCCTGGATTTACAGCATTCCACATGCTGATGTTCTGGTCTCTAGTCTATCGGAAGGCATAGAAAAAAAGCATAAATTGGGGTAAAAAGTTGTTTGCAATTGCAAGTCTTATTTCTCTCTTAGGAGAGTGAATTGGCTGCATTGAGGACAACAAATTGTTTACAGTTATGAAACCAATTTAAGATGCTGATTTTTTGGAATAAACAGATTCTCGTCTCTTTAATATGTATTTGGTACTATTCTGGATGCAGTTTGAAATCCACAAAGTGCTCCACTGCCTGCATATATATGCTTCAAGAACTAGTTATGTATTTCCCCAGCATATTCTCTGCTGATAACCTAGAGCTTCAAGTACGGCAGAACTGCAGCGTTCGTATCACAACAGACCTAAAACTGTGTGGCAGGAATGTGGTTAAGGGAATGAAGTAACATTTAAACTATGTGAACAGTTGACTGGGCAGATATAAGTGGGCAGCACCGCTTTACTTTGGGCTCTGTGCCACGCTGAGGTTGGTTTGTATAAAATAATCAAGGACAGATTGCAGGGTTGTTTCAAATGCTAATATTTACATGAAAAAAATTAAGGGGGGAGGGTCATACTTTTTATTTCATTTTTCTGTTCTCTCTCCTATGTAGTCATATTGATTTCTTTCCAGAAGAGCAGCATCTACCTCTCATGTCTTATACCTCCTCTCAGACCACTAGAGCATAGAATTAAATCTTATTTTCTTCTTCACAGCAGGAAGTTTTAGGATTATCAGAGAGGTGCATGCATAGTTTGGGCTGATGTTAACAGACATCTATTCTTGCCTGTCCCAACATTCAAATCTGGACTTCAGGAGCTTCAGAGTGTCTTGATTCTGTGGAAAATACAAGTTCGACTTTGGTTTCTCGAATACATTAAAATGGCTCACTAAATTTAGAATGCGTATTTTAAGATACACAGGTTTCTCATTCTTCTCCTTACTGACATGTAAAGTATATTCTGTCACTTTGTGCAGAAACTTGTTGTCCTACAAAATATTTGAATAAGTTGGCAGACACTGGGAATGTTCATAAACTAAGAAATGAGAGATAAATAAGCAGTCGTGGTACCAAGTATCCTAGAAGAACCTTCACTGGCTCCCCTTCCTAACTATGGGAATCCTCGTCTTCCTTTTGGAGGCCTTGAAAAACTATTTTGATTTAAACTATCCCATTGTAAAACAAATGGGTTGAACCATTTCTCGATCAGAAGGTCAGTTACTTAAGTGTTCTGCTGCCAGAGCCGCAGGAGCAACACGGAGGACTGAGGGATGAATCGGTGCTGATGCTGTACCACGCGTTGCTTTGGCTGCGTTCAGGAAATAGCAAGTTCTCAAAAATATGCCAGTTACGAAAGATTTTCCCCTTTGAGAATATTTGCTTGTAGCTGTCATTCTGGAAGCAGCCCCTTTGTCCCATTTATTATCAAACAGCTGGTGAACAGCTCTGAACGCACCAACTATTGCGTTTCTCGTACTGTGTTGTTCATGTGACAAATATTAATGCCTTGGGAAGTGACCGTAACTTCAAACTTCTGTGCTTACTGTGCAAGTGCCTTTTACCTTCAAGAAGGTCAAATCACGTTCCTTTTTCTGCTAGCAGAATGGAAACTTACGTAATTTTTGCTCCACCCAATAGTCCATACTGGCTAACCATCTACCCTAACATTCAGTGACGGTTCATTCTTAGCTGCTTATTGCCAGCCCCATTGAGATGTCATTAATGATAGTAAAAGCTGGTCTGGAGAATACGTGGCAATAACATATTTTAGAGTTGCTGGGTTTGCCTCCTGCAGCCCTTCCCTTTGCTTACAGAGATGGATGACAGGAGATTTCAGTGGCATTATTCGCCTTGATTTAACAGACACTGGGATAAAGTCCTAACGTGTGCGTGCAAAGGTTATTGGGTTTTGCCCCATGATTCTTCACTCAGCTGTGGTGCTTGCACTGATTTGAACCCGAGCTTGACAGATTGCTGTCCATTTTGACACCTGTGAAAGGAGACACAAGTTCTGTAATTTTCCTCTGTGTGTGCCCAGGATAAAGGTGCACATAAAGCTACAGGTTCTTGTAAGGATCTTAAAAACCATTCAGGCATCCCCTTTCTCCTCTCCTTGCTCTGGTATTTTCTTTCCATTGTCTGAAGTGCAGCGATATAAAGAAAGCTTATTGTCATTTTACGATGGCTCACAGCTCTGACTTTTTTTGATGTGTTCTTTTTAACGTACTGGCATGGTTTTCCTTGATTCTTTTCATAAAAAATTTTTCTTGGAAGAAAAGTGGAGAAGAATGTGCTGATTCTGAAACCATAACCCTAAATTACCCATTTCAGAGGGATGACATATCAGAGCTACAGATTTCTCTTTTGTACTAGAGCCACTTGCAGCTACAAGAAGAAATGACAACTCAGCAGCTTTTTGCAAGCCGGTGGAGATTTATAAGGTGCTGTATTTGTGTACAAACTCTGGAGTACAAAATATCTATGAATTATGCATTCATTGTGTCTTCTAATTGCTTAGATCAGAGTTTATGTATCTGTAGTGAACACTGGTACCACCTTGGAGTTGATTCTTTTGTGTGCCCTGACAATATTTCTTCGCGAGTTAGTTGTTTTTAAGGGCACAGTATTTTCAGTGGACCTTTGGAACAACCTTGGAGACCATCATCCCACCTACTGGGTTTAGTGGCACCATATTCCCTACACAATAAGCGTGAATGACAGATGCAGATTTTGTACCGCAACGAAACAAAATGAAACAATTGTGCTCTCATAATACAATAATTATATAATGATAATAATAATTATTATAATTTTTTCAGTCTCTGGCATACACACTCAAGCAGATGAATGACGTGGGTGGCAGCCAGGCTTCAACTTTGTCTGTTGTTGGTAATTCTTTGTCTTCTTGGGCAGTACTGAAATCCCAGCCTGAGTGACAACTTGATATGCATTAAAAATCACACTTGGTAGAGAGGGAAACAGAATTTTTCGTAAATTAGATCCGAAGTTGCTTAGCAGAGTTGTGCCGGAGCCCAAGACCAACAAAGTACGGTTGCTTCAGGTGAAGACTGAGGTGCTTTATTCAGAGATAGGGTCAATCTGCCTTAGAACAGGAGAAGGCCATGCCCATTGCTACTGAACTGGATGTGGCAGATGATGCCTTTAGATTGGGGCACTTCATCCAGTATCTCAGCAGACAGAGACATCCTTCATCAGCTCTCCAGGCCCTTTAGTTTCCTAAACTTGACATTTACCTTCACTGTGTGGACAATTTATGTGCGTTCTTAGCCTTGTATTATCTTCTTTTAAAGATAATGTGATGATCTCAGAGAGAACAAAGATTAGACTAAAAAATAAGATGAAAAATAGCAAAATCTTTTGAAGCGTCTTTTTGAAAGTTCCACAGAAAAGGCTGGGAACCAGGAATTCCCCACGCAAGAGGAAATTCTGTTGCTGAACAGTGAGGCAGAGGTAAGAGGGGAGCTGATTTGGCAGTTCTTCTTCAGAACTAAATTTTAGACATCTAGTAATGAGAAAAAGAAAAGGAAAAAGGGATAACACTACTTCTCAGTGCAGCATGCTGAAGTCCTGCCTTCGAAGTAGAAGATGCCATGCAGTTGTTTTGAAAAGTAAACTCCCCTTCATCTACCAACAACTGAGTACTTGTAAGGGTAAGTTACTTACATTTCACTGTTGTAATTAAATTAACTTGTTCTGGAACAAGTCTTCCCCTGATGTGAATTCCCCAAGTGTGTGGAAATTTGGTCAGGGATCTATTATAATAGAGGTATGTTTTGTGGTTTGATATTGTACAGTGCCTGGAAATGAAATGTTAAAGCATTCCTCTTAGGTGTTGCCATTCTGGCATGATGTCAGAGGAAGGGAAGTTAATATTACTGAACAGTTGCACCTGAGGAGGTAGAGAGAGAAAATAAAGATGCTGTGTGGTTAGACTGGTATGCAAGGTTCGATTTAGATGTGGCGTGCTGAAAAATTGTGTGAGACATGGAAAGAGGAGGAGAGTAGAGAAGGAAAGAGAAGCTTGCTTCAAGTCTATACAGAATAAATTCATAGTGAACTTTTTTTTAGATTTATTATTCAGTATAACACCATGGAATGGAAGCATGCACTCTGCTAGTCTTGTGTCTGTGATTAGGGAAATCTGTCTGATCAGGCCCTGCTACCTACAAGTAGTTGTTAATGTCGATGAGGTGTACTCGCTGTGTGAGGATGCTACGTAGGAAATTGCCTCAGAATGATGTTCCAGGAATAGCAAAGACAAGAGGCTTTGGATGTTCTGGTCATGCAGCTGATTTGCAAAATAGGGGCTAAGGGATGTCATGGGAATAGAGATGCTGAGGAAATAAAACCACACATCTGATGCCTCAAGGTATTTATAGGTCAGAAGCCTTTAAATTCGTATGGTTCTGGTAGGAGATAACAGAACCTGGAGAAACCCCAGAAGAAATTGTCTGTCCTTATTTGCTGAGACACACATTTTGACAAATGGATCTGTCAAGTGGGGTTTTCTGAGACCTTTAGTCAAGGGTTATTTTGCTCACATACATGTAACTCCAAAGCTGTTGGACAGCAGCCTCCTCTTCTGGTGATGCTCAGAAAGGTTGACAACCGCTGGTGCTTTATAGCTGTGTCTAACAAACACACTGCACACGAGGGATATAAAGAATAAATAGCTGCTTACCTTTAGCCACTTCACTGTAATATTCCTTATGATGTCTGCTCAGGATGTTTGCCCAGGAGGTTTCTCAGGGCGTACACGTGGTTATCATGTCAGTTAGAGCATTATGGTAATCATGTTTACCTTTAGATGTGCTTTCTCTGTCAGCATCTCCAAGGAACTAGCGCATGGAAAAGCTGTAATTGCCAAGCGTTGCTAGTGCTGGTGCAGGCTCGGAGGCGAGCGACTGCCTTGCTGAGTGAGTCAGTAGTCAAGGATTTTGGCTGCTCTAGAGCTTAACGCAGCCACCAGAAAATGTCTGCCAAAATGGAGCTTCCAGAAATGTTTGTTTTCTAGATATGCCCCTAGGCTTGTTTGACACCTTTATCTGGTTGTCTGGCTGCAGCGGGGAGGTGGGGAGGCAGCTGTGCAGGTGGATAACTCAAGCCACTGCTCTTTATCCTCAAGCTCTAGGGTGGGTTGGTTTGCTCAGCCCTGGGGTGGGCATGGCACGGCTCGGGAGCGGATTGGTGCCTCTGAGCGCGTGTCCTGCCCTTGCTCCAAGCTGGAGAAATCCTAGTGCTTGGTGTTTTGGAAGCAGGAAAGTTAAAATGCTAATAGAGTTGTCTTGTTTGTTGCAGAATGAAGACAAGAAAAACTGACTTAAAGTAATAATAGTAAAAGTTAGGCCAGAGTTCACGATATTTTATTGTCTCTGTAGCAGCAATGCTCTTAGAGCATTACTCACGGCAGAGAGAATATCCCTGAAGAGTTTTTCACAGTTCATGTGTCAGACAGGAATGCAAAGGATCAATTTACAGCCACAGACAAAGATCTGAAAATGGCCAGGGGGACCTGGGAGAATGCTTCTCACCCCGCATAGTTCTACTGATCTAGCTGATTCTGCTTGTCTGAGTGCAGTGTGTTTGCAGCCAACCCAGAGCTGATTTCTGAGTGGCAGCAATAAAAACATTGTGTGTGGAGTGCGGTGGGAGCTGGTATAGGACGTTACACACAGGGTCCCCGCCTTGCAGGCTCCCCTGTTACCAAACCAAAGAGAATTTCAGTCTGGTTTGGAAGGCTCATGAGTGCACGGCTGGATTGCAAGGAGAAAACTGCTGGTGCTGGGCTGCTCGGTGTCCAGGGGTGACCTGCTTTGTTTAGCAGATCATCCTTTAGTGCTCGGCTGCAGCTGTCAGAAAAAGCCAGACCTCGAGTGGAGGGGTTCTGTTAAAAGTGCTCTCAGTGCTCTATCTGCTGCACAAAGCAGTTGGAAGTAGTTTACTAGTTCTGTTTGGCCAACTTTGGGTAATGTTTGTGCTTCACCTGGAAGCTGGTAGTCATTAATTCATTTGCTTCTTTGATCTGTTTGTTTTAGTGTAATTTAAAGTTTCATGGTAAAGTTCAGACAAAACCAGAGGAGGTATTAATCTCGACGGTTTTGAAATGAACCTTTCTTCTTTTCACGCCATTTGCAACGGGGTCTCTAAAGTTTGGCCTTCATCTTAGAAATATTTATATATGTATTTAGCGAGAGATGGCACAAGGACTTTCACCGAGTTCTCTGCAAGAGCACACGTACAGTTCATCCTGGGTTTGAGTCTTACAAATGTTTGTTGTTTTTGAGACTGAAGAAAAAAAAAAAGGCAAAGAT
>WEIS01113600.1:0-16353 GCA_013389965.1 Todus mexicanus | reverse complement strand
AAAAAAATGTTGTGGAAACTGTGCTGTTTAACTTACCCTTTAAGTGTGTTATTTATCAAAGTAATTACAAGTGGCTCTGGGACCTCAGACTGCTGCAACAATATCATTCTCCTGTAGCTTTTCTATTTCCATCTCATTAAAATGTTATTGTTTCATTCACGTTGGCTTGCATTTTAAAGGAGGAGATAAGGACAGAGTGGCTGATCAGTAACTTTTTCTCTGTGTGGGTTAAGATAAGCATTAATCACCCTGTCATACTCATGCTTTCTCTTTCCTTAACGTATCTCAGACATCAAATGGCAAATAAAGGGGAGAAAGAGCCTGGGTCTCGATGTGATTTGTAGGGTCTCAGACATGCCCTTGATGGCTGCTGCGATAGTCGCTGGTTGCATGTGAGCTGCATTTTGAGGAATGAAGGAACTTTCATCCCCAAACATAGCTCTGCTTTGGAATTTAGTGGGCTTCCATTTCCTGATGTCTTTAATTTTCATTATGTTTTGTCACTGCCATGTGCCTGCCTCTTTGGTGTGTCAAGGTGGGGTTGCAGGAAAGTGAGACTGGCTGTGCATGCAAATATATTTTGAAATCATCTTCACTTTCAATGCGACATGGCTCAGCAACCCCTCAGAGCCCTGATTTGCTCCCAAAACAGCCAGAGGGAGGAAGGCACAAATCCACACCACCCCTGGGAGGCTCAGCAACCTCAGGCTCCATCAGCCTTCCTCACGCACATCAACCATGGTGGAGATGGTCAATGGAGACCTGGTCATGTAAGATGGGAGCGGAGACGCAACACTCACCACAGCTGGATTTGGAGGTGGGGAGCTGGAAGTGTTTAAAATCTACCCTGATCCAAGAGTTTCTGTAGCCCTGAAACACGTGTGCTTTTGTGGGGTATTTTTAGCAAACTTAAGTTTACCAAAGGTTGCAGAGAAGTAGAGCATCAGCATCTGGGAGAACTGTCATTCCGCTTCCAGTCTAGCAGGAGTAACACATTGACTTATTTATGAGAGCAGTCAGCTCCCTTCTCTCCGTGTATAACAATCTGCTTTACCTCTCCCAGCACAGAGAAATAATTTTATTGTCAACAATTCTGTGTCCTTAACAAAACCTTAAAGCAAGTTAAGCAAGATTGGAGGGAAATGGAAATGTTCTCAGATTTATTTATTTTTTAAAATCCTTCTTTCCAAAATATCCCACTCTTTCACTGTCCAAACCAATGAACCGCAGCCGCTGCTCTGGCCAAAAGGAGGGGGAGGAAATTATTTTTCAAAGCATGAGGAGTACTGGATAAACACTTGGCCTTGACAGTTCCCAGTGGCTGTGCAAGCCTTTGGGTGTTAATGCCATGCTCCTATTTGTTGATTTTGCTCCTGTTTGGGATCTAGCTCTACCTCACTATCCTGCTCCTTCTCATCCACACCAGCAATTCGTAGTTAGCATATGTTCTATCTCTTCTGAGCTGTACCAACAGCCTTTCCCTGATGGAGTAAAGGAGTCTGAGTGCCCAGCATGCTTCAAACAATCCATTAAATCTTGCAAGGCAACATCCAACTAGTTTGTGACCAGTAGGAGAAGCTTAATCTGTTAGCTGTGAAATGCCTATGCCAAGGATGACTAATCTGAGCCCAGATGATGCCTGGAAAATGAAAATATTTGAGGTTCCCTGCAGAGGAACCCATCAAAATAGCAAGAGTTGCTCAACAAGAATGGAGAGGCAGAGTGCAAGCCATGCAGCACTATCTGGCTTGCTTAGGTCAGTGTGTGTTGGTGGCATTGGGAGAGATCTGGGAGGGGGAAGAGCAGTGAATGTGTATGTTCAGAGCTACAGGGATTGTCCATCCAGCTCCAGCACAGACCAGTCCCAAAAGTTGGTTTGATCCTAGCTAGGTGTAGATGTCCCACTCCAGCCTGGTTTCATTGGTTAGGTTTTGATGGTACATCAAACAACAATTGGCATGAGTATGGATGGTCCAGAGGTGGTTGGTGAGGTTACAGTAGCTATGACTCAGTCATCAAGACAGGCTTGGCTGAAAAGCCAGAGACTAAGCTAAAAAGTCCTTGTGCTTCATCAATATAATTATTTTCATGGGAAAAAAAAACAAACCAGTTCTTATTAAACAATTGCCTGTCATAATTGTCTCTCAAGCTGTCATTGCCAAGGAGTTAGCTGTCACTTGCATGGATGTGCTTCTGGAGATGTTTGACTAATTCTAATGAAATTGCCCAGCAGAGCATTGCTACATACAGAGATGGCCCCAGGGCATAGAGGAGGGTGATACATCTCTGCTCTGGCTTTCCCCAGATGCTGGTGTGGTTGAAACTGATTCTCCCAACTGTTCTTATTCATTCCTTAACACTAGTCACAAGAAAACCAGGGTTGAAGATCATGGAGATGCAGCTGCCCATGGCAAGGGCTGCATTCCTACTTTCAGCACTCATGGACTGGGGACACTTCTTCATCCACTCTTTCCACTGGAGTTGTTCCTCCTGCACTTGGAAAAGCAACAGGGTTTTGTGGCTTTGTCGTGAAAGGATTAATTTTCAAAGGGAAAAATATGTTTGGGTCAAACCAAGAAGGATGAATTAAGAAATATGTCAGGAATGAGATAAACAAAGCAATTAATTTGGGGGCTGACCTACAGGGCTTTGTTTGCAAATCAAACATCTAGTTTGAGCTGAGGTGAATCACCTTAGTTCATTTCTTGGCTTACACCCCTGCTTTTTCTTCTTTCATTTTTAGTTTTGGACAATTCTGAAATAGAACAGAAGTTCAGCATGTTGGGATTTTTATTTCTTTATTTTGAAATGAAATGTGTTCGCATTTCCAGAGAGAAAACAAGTGTTTATTTGAAAACACTGAAATAGTTCATTTCCCCCTCCTTTTTTTTCTTTTGTCAATACTGTTTATCGAATTATAACATGAATCCTCCAGTGGCTTTGGATTTCCTTCCAAAAATCCATTTTTCATCCAATTCATCCTTCTCAGATGAGCTGTCTTTAACTGCTGTAAACTTCAGCACGGGCAGAATCCTCTACCTCTGGGTTTGTAATTCCCCATCCTTCTGTCAGCCTCCACCTGGATGACTTCTGTGAGTTGCCAAAGTTTTAACAGGGATTCTCAGTGTGATAAGAGTGTCTGATGCGACTTTGTCAAATCCTGAGACAGGTTCCACTTTTTAAAAGCATTTTAATTAGTGTAATCAATAACAAAAACATGTACATTGTCCTCTAAAAGTCAGGCGCAATCTTCTTGGCGTTCTTTCTTGATTAATGTTAAGGATCTATCTTCCATTGTGGGGTTTTTTTGAGCTTGTTCTTGTTCCTTCACTGCTAAAGATGAAATGTTTTTCCTTGTCTGTGCCAGGTGTATACCAGCGAGATCCTGGAGGGAGATAATAAGGTGTCTAATAGGCTCTAAAGATAATAATCCAAATAGCACTCAAATGGCTGGTGCCTCTTTCTCTTTATGTTTGGTTCAGGCTCTTTATTTTTGTTCTCTGGTTGTGAGATTGAATGTATCATTAAACATCAGACAAATCCCTTTTCTTCAGCTACATGCTCTCTGCTTTATCAACAGTGGTGCAGCAGAGCAGAACTTCTCAATGCCTTTTCGACAAGCCCCAGATGGGTCCCTACCGGTGAAACACGGTGACACGCTTGAATTAATTAGGTTTGAACTCTACCTTTAGAATTAAAGCCGGTCCTGGTATCGCATGTGTGCATTTATACAAAAAGCCATTTCTTCATGCAAAAGGAGAAAAGATCAGAGAAGGTGGTTTCACAATTATCCTGATACAGCTTTTGTAGAACCAGGAGCCTTTGAGCTTGTAGCAACTGCAGCTGCAGAGACCTGGATGCCCTGCCCATGGGTCTGGGGTGAATGAGAAGTGACCTCTGCTTGTCAGCTCCCTCGTATAAGCTGTGAACCTGATAAAGCGGTCAGAGTTGGCATGATAAAGTGATTAAAGCTGTTATAACCCTGTCATTGTAGCCGTGCTTTTCCAAACTAAGTAGCGCAGGAAATAGAAGGTGAAATGAATAAGAGCTGTAAGTAATGGAGTAGAGAGGTATTTTCCATAGCAGGCTGGGTGCCCTCCGAGGGGGATTGCAGTGTGATTGGGGCTGGGGGTGGAAAGTTCCTACAGGAATAAATCAAAAAAAGAGAATATCAACTAGAGCTGGGTCTGATGAGAGAAATGATGGTAACCACCAGATTCAGATGATCAAGGAAGAAAATGAGAGAAGGCAGGAGCAGCGTGCTTTGGTGTGGAGATGTCTGGATCTGCGTGACCCAGGCAGGGAGCCTTGGCTGTGTAAGCAGGAGCAGCAGCGTGTCTAAAATGTCCCCAAAGGAAAACATTCACAGCAGTGATGGAGTGATGCGCAGCAAATCCTCTGGGCTGGCTGAGATCTGGCTTTGGCAATTGTCCTCTTCTCTCTCATTCACATGTTGATTGTAAACAACAGCCCAGCAGGGAGTTGAGTCTCAGTAACGTTTAATTTCTACCTTAAACAAAATCAAGTGATGCCTCCTGGAGCTCGTAATTTAATACAGGCTAAATGGGGGGAATGACTCACATCGGTGCTTCCCATTCCCACCAACTTTACCTCCTGCACCTCACCTTTGCCAGCGCTATTTAACTGCATCGCACATGAAGCAACATTTGCATCCTTGCTTACACCTAGTTTTGAAACCACTTCAAAGATAAGAGACAATCAGAAGGAAGGTGTGCTACCACTCCTCCTGCTTTGCCTCACGATGCTGCCCTTGCTGAGTCTTGCTTACAGGACACTTTATGACCCATCTCTCCTCAAGAGAGATCAGTTTGGTGTAAATCAATCGCTTCACCTTCTTTCTTGCACACCCTGCTTTGGTATCCTTCCTCCTCCTTCAGAACTTTCAGTGACAGTGAAATAATTGAGGATGTGGATGTATTAATTTGCCATGACTTGTTTTCAGAGTTAGCAAAACAGGACAATTAGAAGAGTCGCTTCTCTAAGGTGCCACAAATTCCTTTAAGCAACTGTGAGCACTGCTAGTGGGCCAAGTTCTCTATGTGTGGATGAATAGAGATATTTTTTCCCCCCCTCAAACCTGAGCTTTGCTTTATTCATTTAACATATCTGTGTACTCAGTCTACCAGCCAGGCATTTTAGCTCCCTTGTGGATGTTTTTATTGCCTTTAGTCAAAGCAATATGACACGGGAGTTAGAATGAGGTATGGAAAGTCAGACTTGCCAGGGTCACTTTAAGGTTTCATTTAAAAATAAGACTTGCTAGGAAACAGAGAAAGTCAGCATGAAAATGCTTGTGAAGAAGACGTATAGATAAGATCTGCCTCTGTTTATTTACCTGAGAAAAGGGAATAATAAAATCTTTCCTCTACTCAGAAGGGAATGGACAGTTTTGCTTAATGAATCACTTGATGTCTTTATCCACAAAACACTGAATAAATTCAACATACTTCCCCCATTTCAATGTTATGTTTGCTACTCCTGTTCCATGAAAATTCATTGCTGTACCTGAATCCTGAGCTAATGAGAATTCTCTGCACTTAACAGGCTGAAATTAAAATACCATAATTACCAAAGTATCTTCCATTAGATGGAATTATTTATGAGAACTTGTCACTTAAAAGACTCTCAGTTTTTACTGAATAAGAAGTTTCAAGCTGTTGTAATTATTTTTTTTCTGCCAGAGTGACACAGGAGTATCTCTTCCTACATTGCAATGAGTTATTTGGGAAATCAGAGTCCAGGATTTCTCACATGGCTTCTCTAACCCGTGTAGTTCAAGTGGAGTCTCTCAAAACAATTTGGAGATAAAGACCTTTATTTTTACCGGTCCTGGTGCACATCAGTCTCATGACCGGTCCTTCATGGAAAATGAATCTGGAAGGAGTTCAACTTACTGTCCTGGAATTCCGTTTAGTCCTAGGTGTTGACCATAGGGAATATCACCCAACCAAATAATGACATTTTTCAGTATTTTCTGCAAAGACAGACCTGAACTTGGTGTCCCAGACCCTTTCTGCCTCTTCTCACATCTTCAAAACTTGGAAGGTTCATTTTATGAGGCCACACTCAAATCCCAGCTGAATAGGTCACCCCCTCTAACACTTTGGGGCTTCACTGCAAGGGATTTCTTTTTAACTGGAAGAGGTAAATAACATTAGAAGTGTGTCTATCATCCTTTGTGAGGCATGACTTTGTAGGCAGAGAGCATATCTTTTATGAAAATAATGCACTGAACTAGGAAAGAAGCAAGCAAGTAATAGATCTTGGAGAGTTCCTGGGCAAGCAGGTCCTGCTTTGATCTCAGGCAGGAGCAGAGAATCAGAAAATCAATCTGAGTCTAACCAGCAAATGGGACTCAGGTTGGTCCTTGTGGTGCAAAGGTGCTGACATGAGAAGATAAGGACACTAAGACCCATGGAGGGTTATATCTCCCACCCTGGGGTGGGAGAGGAGCTGGGAGCATCCTGGTGTGCCATAAAAGCAATGTGTGTTGTGTTGTGTTCCGGCTTGTGTTAGATAAAGCATTGGTAGTGGCTCATCTTTAAACTAGGTGCTTATGCTTGAAATGCCTTCCTTGGTTTAAGGGTAGGAGGGATCTCTGAATCTTGGGGGTTTATTAGCCTTTTGCAAAGAGAAATGGGTTTGAGATGTGAACGGTAACACTTGAGTTTCCGTCCTTGTCTTATTGTTGAAGGGAAGAAAAAAGACTGGAGAATTTAACTGCTTCTGAAAGGTATCACACCTAAGAAAAAAATGGAAGAAGTCATCAATCACTGAAATGAGGAGTGTGTTTTGTTAGGCAGCCAATTTGACCTTTATTGAGACTGACATGTGCAGGTACTTGCCTGGCAGTATCCATCAGCTTTCGACTGCGAGGCTCTGAGCAGAGCCAGCCCTCTCCTCGATGTATGGGCTGATCCTGTCCCTCTTCCCATCCCACATCAACCCATATTCTCAGGAAATCCTGGAGAAAATGTAGTATCCATTTTGAGACAGGAATTGGTCAAAAGAGAGAGGCCAACACCAGCAAGGGCAGGGCTGGAGCATCACCCCCTCCTTCTCACCTGATTTTCTGCCAGGGGCACAGGGAAGATGAATGGGGTTTGGCAATCACCCTTGGGAGGTGGCCAGTCGCCACGTGAAGCCACACAGCTTTCGTCTTGGTGCTAAAGAGACTGAATGAATGGGGTGACTGGAGAAGAGCAGCAGGAGCACACCTTGCTGTAATGCCAGAGGTTACAGAGAGCCTTCCTCAGCCCAGAGCCTGCTGGGTTGAACTGGGGTATTTGTGGGCAGCACGCTGAGGCTGACACAGTCACCCCGAGCACAAGCCTGGGGCCAGGGAAGGGTCAGTACATACAAGTGAGCTCCTGGGGTAAAAGCCAAGAAGCCACCCAAAAGGTGTCTTTTCACAAATCCTAGAGCATCTCTCTCCATCTCACCCGTGCCAGGCTGGGGGTGGTGCTCCCAGGGATGGCATCCAGGGGAAGTCAAGCATCTTTTGGTTACATAACTGTGAAAGACTAAAAGCTCTGCCTGCCTGAGAGGAGAGATCAGCCACTACGGCACGTGGCAGCCTGGAGAGCTGCTTTCATGGTTTGTCCCAACCTTTCCTCATTTCACGCAGCGCTGGACATGGCAGACGCTACAACAGTGCCAGCGCTGTCCACTAACTTCTACAGAAAAGTAGCTTTTTGCAACGAGATGTAAGGAAAAGGATCAAAGGACGATTTCGCTGTCAAATTTTGTTCAACAGCAGCATCAAACAAATGCAATGTGTCACTTCAGTGTTGGAGTAGCGAAGCCAGATGCTTCCTGCGCTCTGAATAAAAGGTGCTTCTCCGCTCTGTGCTTGTTCCGAAACCAGATTTTAGTAGTGAATTAAAAATTTAAAAAAATTAAAAGCTAAATACTAGATTCTTGGCCATGAATATTTATGACAATATTGGACTTGCAAATCTAAGGTAATTTAAATGTCAAAACTGGTGTAAAGTCTTTCCTTTGGAGGATAAGTCAGAGAAAATTAATCTTGATTACAAGTCATAACACTGGGAAATTAGCATCTTAGGGCATCAGCGATAAACACTTCTGTGCAGCCCCTTTCGAAGGCATGTGTTTTATAAAGGTGAGAATTAATTTTAATAAAAAAATAGTCCCTTAATTAACCAGTTAGGTAATTAACAGGGAAATCCTGCTTGCATTCATGACACTGTGATTATTTCATCTTGCTAAATCACCTCCTCTTCTGCAAGGTCTCTGCCTCCATCGCTGCTTGGAGAGGAATGATTTCTACCTGAGACTGAGTCTTGCGGCTGAGAAACTTGCCTTGGTGATAAAAGCGGCAATTTTTGCACTGAGATTCTTGTGCTCTAAAAAGGAAATGGTTTTATTTTATGCATAGGCCAGTGGAAGCAAGGGCCAGCGGTGTCAGCTGCAATGTCTCTGTGAGCAGAGGTTGATGGTACCATCCGTCACATTCGGATCCTTGAGCAAGACCATGAGTTGCTGGGAGCCTGCAGAGATTTAGTTCCTGATTCTTGCGTTGTAGAAGCCAGGGTGTTGGAAGCTGATTTCTGCTCCAGCTTCTAGTCAACGTTTTCAGCCATTCCTCCGTGGGCCCTTGTGGTTATAAGAAAGGTAAATCTGAAAACCCACCCTCCTATTACCAAGCTGCAGATGGCTGTACAGGAATTTGAGCTGCCATGGGGAAATTGTTAGAGATTTGTCAAAATGCTGCAATCAGAATCTTAATTTAAGGGAGAGAATTTCACATCTTTGCAGGCAGCCAAGGCTCCATACAGAATCCAAGGAGTTAATTAACCCAGCACCTCAGATTTGCCTCATCCGTCAGACTTTTAGCCAATCTCAAGTGCCGGTTGCAGCCAGGTGCTTTGGGGTAAGGGCCAAAGAAATTTATAACAGAAAAGAAGCTACCCCACAGATAAAAGAATCTTCCTCATGCCAGTCATCTGGTGGATGGATTATGCTTTAAAGTAAAGTAGGTTACATAAAGACTATTCCATAATGACTCCTCAGCAGCTACACCAGAAACGAAGCTGACATTTGGCCTACTAGTCTCATTTGCAGTCTTATCCGATAACATTTGGTCCCACATGTTCATTTTGCACTTTAAAAACCAACCAAACAAAAACAACCAGAAAATCAATTTTGAGAAATGGAAATGCAATCAGGACTCATCTTCGCGATGGTTTGTAGCTGAGAGTCGTGACCTTCTTGATATATTTTGCTTTGGGATGATTTTCTGAAAGATTGTGTGGATTTGGGGGTTGTGGTGGACTTCCAGCTATCCAGTTAGGCTTTGGACTTACAGCTCATTGGGACCTGATGTGTTCAATGTGGTGGGTTTGAATTGGCCAACAGAGATGTTGTCACCTGCAAAGGATGGCTCTCGTGTCTGCTTCCCCCTTTGTCTATGCTACATTTAGGATTTCTCTCTCTGCTATCACCTTTCTTTGTTTCTCACTTGAGACCACCTGCACTTCCCTACTGACCCTGCTATCTGTGTATTTACCTGCTGATTTACCTTCATGGTTTCCATGAGGCAGTAGATCTTCCAAGCTCCTTGGAGGTGCCAGGTCTCCCTGCAGCCCCTCCATTTGTCTGATCTCCCTGACAAAATGGCTTTCCTCCAAAAACACACCCCTCCACACACCTCCTCAGGTTGACACCTGTAATTCTACAGTAAGAGCAGCAGAGTGCATAGTATTACTGTAAAAATATTAAATAGGCCCTTTTAAGTAGTCTGGAAGTCTGTGCATGAATAATCACCTCAGTTTCTCTCTAGGCAGCTCATGGTTGCCCATCCAATAATGTGTTGAGACCCAGGGTGGTGTCTCTACAACAGCCCTGAGTGCCCACTGCAGCACAGGTAGACTCAGCCAGCTTTAATATCCCTAATTGTGGAAGGTGGTGTTGGCTGTTGATGGAGATGTCCAGGATGACTGCGTCCACCTGGGAACCTCTTGCAGCAGCTGCTCTTTCCCCTGAAAGCCCAACTCTTGCAGCGTTGAACTAGCCAAGCCAATGCTCATCACCAGTCTCACGCCCGAGTGCTGCTCCAGTTGCTGGCTGGTTCAGCTCTCGCATCCATCTTGCATGGAGAATGACCTGTCTCGAAGCTTCAGGCATAGAAATTGCTCACTCAGATGTAAATGCACAATTGCATGTAGTTCTCAAGGCTGCTTTGAAAAAGAAATAGCTCAGAGCATCTCCAGCTATCACGCTTTCATTTTTGTCCCTTCTTGCATTTATCTGAGTCGTTTATATTTCAGCCTTACAACACAGAAAAGAAAAAAAATAGAAGTGATACACAAATTGATAGAGAGTGAAAGGGCTTTCTTTTTTTCACCCTCTGGACAGGTTTCTTCCCTTCCCTCGTCCTGCACTTCAGATCCTCAGCTCTCCATCTCCCTCTTGCTTTAAATTATCTTGAGCAATGCACGGACTCTGCAAAGGCACAAGCAGCTCTGCCGAGAAACCAGGAGCCATGCTCAGATCGCACAGCCTGGGCTGAGAAAGCACCTAAAAATCACAGGTTATTAAAGGTCCTTCCCAGAAGGAGAAGCGGCCCAAGGCAGAGGCTGTTTCACACACAGCCAAGATCTCCTTTGCAGCCAAGGGTCCTGGGGTCAGGAGGAGGACCAAGCAGCAGCCGCTTTCCTACGCAGGAGCCTTGAGAGGTGAAGGGGACACAGGTTCCCTCTGAGCCTTCTCCTTTCGCCCAGGAGCAGCCCCTGGATTTGACCAAGGTGTGAACTACTCTATGCATAAATAAATGTTCTGCTGGTCTATCCCATAACAGCCACTGCAAGCAGCCTGTAGGAAAAAGGCCTTGTTTCAGCTGCTCCCAAAGTCGGCAGGAACAGACCTGGAAAAAAACCAACAGACTGTAATATAACAATCTAAGGACACATCTGGTGATTAAAGCTGCCCGACGAGGGCAGATGTACCAATGTGCTCCCATTCATGCTGGGAACATGAGAGAAGCAGGTTGCTCCCAGTTCACAATGTATTCCTATTTCTGTCCCATTGGCATTCAGCTTAGGAACCGGGAGGTGAAATATAATTAAAGGGAGGCACACAGCTAGTGGGTGATAAGGGAAGAAATCTGCTTTTGCGTTAGATTAATGTCTTGCTCACAGCAAGAGTGAAAAGAAAAACCACAAAAGGATTTGGCCAGCATAAAAGAGGTGGTCCATGAAATACAAATTCTCTTTCAAACTCCTTCAGAAATAGAAAACTGCAGGGAACTGACTGAAATTTTCTCAGGTTTTGGAAGATCATAAAGAACCTGAGACCTTCATGAATAATGCCATGATGATAAGTCAGTAAAACAAGCCTATAAACACAAATGTGCTTCGTGATTTGCCTTGGTCGCACCTCTCGAGTGCAGCAGAGATAATTTTAGTCTTCCTGAAGACACTACCCAGCCAACACTTTTTCTTGGTATCTCATCCAATCATCCCGATTAGGAGATGCAGAGCCGAGGCTCTCTGAGCAGCAGGAGAGAGATTCGGGAGAGATGAGCGCACACTCAGCGAGTGCTTCTTGACCTTGCTTCTTTCTGAGAGGTCAGCTACATTTCTGAAGCAGAACATCTTGAAGGAGAGATGGAGATCTCTCCAACCCACTTCAAAACCTGAGGAGAAGGACAGGTACTGCCTCCCGGGAAGGACTGCCATGGAAATAGGGACTCAAGAGGGTTGTACAGCATTAACTTACTTGAGAAAAACTCAAACCTCACCTTGGTAAATATCATGCCTGTACCACAGGGTTTATGTCGATCAGCTGTTAGACTCGGATGGGTGTTGGTTGCTGCCTCAGGCTGTAGGGCACTACTTTAGGCTGCAATTAATTTGTTGAAAGTGGAAAAAACCCCATAAAGACAAAAGAGCCGCAGCTGCCACAGCTCAATAATGCAACTTGGGGAGGAGCTGTGGTGTTTTCTCTGTAAATTGAGGAACGTTCCAAACTTCAACTTTAAAGTTCAGACCCCCAGAGAGATTGTTACATTTTAATTGCTACCTTAATCAACATTTATTAGTGCTAACCAAAGCTCCTCATGGATTTCAAATTCAACACATTTGTCAACTACTAATTATTTTAAGCAGACAAGCTGTTATTTTACCAGCTGTATTAATATGACTTTTCGTACTTCATATGTGAAATAGTACGAATAGCTTCAGAATATTGGATCCTGAAGCATCACTCAGCAGATAAATCATTCTTTGCCGTGATCTCCCTTGTCTCTCAGACACCTATAGCACCTCTTACCGTCATCTACCTCAACCTCACCTGGCAGAACATGCAAAACCAGAATCAGATCCAACGTTTTTTTTGTCAATAGGAGAATTATTTGTTCTTTCCATTTTTATTTGCTTTTTTAAATTAATTCTCATTTGAATCCATCTGTAGTGCGTGTGCCTCAGTCATCAGGTTGAAGGCTTTAGTTGCCGGCTTGGTTTACAGCAAAGTCTCTGTCTTAAATCTTCGATATCATCCTGGGAGATGGAGCCGATTTATTAATTACCCTGCACCCTCAGACTAATGAGTGTGTGTTTGCCTGTCATCCAGCTGCTGGTTGCATCCCCATTTTTCCCCCATGAAGGGCAGGAGGGGGTGGATCATTGCAGCTTTGCACACCCACACTCTGGCCCTGGTGTGGGACCCCACTGCTCAGACCCAGTTTGGACACCAGCAGCAGAGGGGAGCCCAGCACCCCACTCCTGCACAGTCGTTCTTGGCTGCGGTGTGGCCACGTGCTGACTATAAAACTGGAGTCTGACAGTCACCACGTGAGCCGAGCAGACCCACAGTTTTCTCTGTCATGATCCATCTACCGTACATTGCCAAAGGAGTGTGGGAAGAAAGCGAGAACCACTTGATTTAATTGTCGACTGCTCTTTGCAGATAGAAATCTTTGCTTATTATACTCCCATGCTTGTGCCTTTTGCTTTCTTTTACTCCTAAAACCCTGAATAGAAATCCCAGCGCTGGCCCACTCCCTGCAAGTGACTTCATACCCACATAGGCAAAAGCCATCCGCTTCAATTGTCAGGGATGAGATGACTCAGTATTACCAGAACCAGAAAAGTTGGGGGATAATTGTCTGTCGCCATGGTTTGATTCTTTTTTTTGATGTGTTTTGCGAGAGAATATCCAAGAAGAACAGTCTCATTCATCACAACAACTATCCCAAGCATGAACAGAAGAAGTATGCAATCACAAGCAGATGTTAGAGAAGTAAGGATCCGAGTACCAGCTCAAGAAATCAGCTGCTGGGATTTATTGGTGTGGCGATACACCCTGAAAGGCATATGTGTGGTCTGTGCTCTTGTTACGGCTGTGGTGGCTGCCACTCCTGCGTCCATCCCAGGCTGCAAAATCCATGCAGCAGGAGCATTAGATGACTTGAGCACTTGTAGTCGTGGCTAACAGCATAGGAAAGAGGGTGGTTTTCTTGGTTTTGACAAGGATAAGCTCAACAGAGAGCATCGGCCCACACCAGGGGAAGCACAAAGCCATGGAGGAGACACGAAAATGCCGTGAGAACCTGCACGGCTTGTGGAAAAGAAGATAGGCAAGAGGATAGACACAAAATAACTGCAAAATTTGGATTAGGATTACTCAGTTGTCAGGAGCATTAGGCCCCGTGTGAACATTTAAATTATTTAGAAGGCTGACAAGCAGCAGAACGGGAGAAAACTTAAATATGTTGTGATAGGCGATGGGCATTATCCCTTTGGCAAAAACCAAGTAGGAACCCAAATACCAGCAGTAAGTGAGAACTGAAATCCGACTGCACTGGTGAATTATTTAAAGCATATTTCCAACCTGTCATTTGAAGCTGAAAGATTATTTCCCCTTCAGTAGAATATAGCTGCTGGGGAGGGTGTGGGGAGAATAGTAACAAAGACCTGCGTGTTCAAAGGCAAAACCAAGAGCATTATTAACTGAGTTTTTGTTCAACTAAAAATATTGCTATGGATAACTAGAGCTGAGGAGCAGAGCTGAGGCCAGCAAACTGACAGCACATAAATTGACTTTATTCTTGTATGCAAGCAAAACTGGGTAAATTGAATTAATTTACCTTGTAGCTCAATGTACCCAATTGCAGGAAACTAAGAAGGAAGATTTCCTGAAAGAGGAAGGGGCGAGGAGGGGAGACTTGAAGCTCTCAAGTTAATGATGAGATAGATGATGGAGAATCATCACTGTGGCTCTCTCACGTCTTTTTCCCTTGCTCCCCAGGTACGGGGAGGCAGCAACCATCCTGAGATAAAACCTTCCATTGTAACTTCCCCATACCCTCTTAAATCAGTGGCAGGAGGCCCTGGATTAACTGAATTGAGATGTACAAGACCCCCAAGTCCATCGTCTTCATCAAGATGCTCCTAGTGAGGATTTAGGTGGATTTTTTTTTTTTGTTTGGGGTTGCAGCTTTTTTGGTAACTGGTCTACTCTTTCATTTTTCTAAGTAAATATTCCTTTATTCTTCAGTTTTATTGAGTGATAAAGCTGAATATCTGTGATGTACAACAAGGCATTCTGCAACACAGTGGCCAACCTGAAAACAATCCCATTTGCCCATTCTCCAGTCCATTATTTCCAGGATTTCCTGAATTTTACAGCTATTCTCTCTCTTTGGGAGCTAGAATCAGAAGAACCATTGGGGTTTGAGACTGGTGTCCAAAGATCAGGAAAGGAGGACATTTTCTGTTATGAATAGTTATTAACGAGGAAGGTTCTCTGGCATTTAGAGCTCTGAGTCCCCAGGGAGTTTGATACTTCGATATTACCCCTGCGTACAGGTAGGAATTACAAGCTTCATATCAAACACTTATGTATGAATCATACCTTTTCGTTATTGCTTATGATAAATCTGAAGATACTTTAGGCCACAGGATGGTAGCTATGCATAGAAATGAGGTGAAATGATCTCCTCAGGTACCCACTCAAGCTCAGGAATGCCACTATTATTTAGTGCTCTGACATCTTTGCCAACCCATCATGAGCAAGAGACCCATTGAAGTTGTTCTGCGTCAGATGTTGTTTTTTAGGAACAAATGTTTTCTCCGTGGAGGGAGATTTATGAATGGGGAAGCTGCTGGAATGTTTTTGCCATGGAGATATGATGGATTCCTTTTTTTTTTTTTTTTATCAGCATGCAATTTATTTCCATCTGTTATGTATCTGATTAACTCCTGCAGAGTATGTGATTAACTTAACTTCTCAAGATCATTAGCTGTTCTGCATTCCCGTTATAGTTCATTAGTGTGGGACCACACAAAGGCTCGAAAAGTTTACACATAGGTTCTTCTTAGTATCTTGATCCACACTGAGAGGTCATTCTCTCGTGGTGGCCATGGATCTGAAAAAGAGAAAGCATGTTACCAGGAAAACATCACTGCTCTGGAGCAAGCACCAAAGGCTGATGAAAACAAAGTTGAAGCAGATCCTCCTTCTGATCTCAATGCTAGAGCTAAATTAAGCGCTTTGGAAGAGTTCCTATCTGGCTTTAGCCAGTGGAGATAGTGGCCACCAGAAATAAAATGTGGCAGGCAAAGCTGCCTGAGTTAAAACTGGCTATATGTAGAGATCGAGCTTCTGCTCAAGTACCTCGTTAGAGATCCAAATGTACCCACAGGATATGCAGCACTTGGCTCTGTTCCTATTTATCCAGGATTTGTGTTCCCACAGTAGGACTCGCTTATTTGAAACAAGGAGCGGTGCCCATATCCTGCAGGACAGCTAGAGCTGGGTACCCACTCGAGCATTTCGGATTCCGTAGTTTATTCTCTCACTTCCACACTCTTTTAAGCTTCCTGCTGCAGATTGAATTTAGATATTTATTAAACTAATGATCTGAGAGATGAAAGGTTGGGAAGGTTTTTTACTGAAACGTAGTGCTAATGCATTCTGAAATTAATACAATTCCTCAGAAATTTCCAGAAGAGATGAACTCCCTTCCTAGGCTGCAGTTTTTTGGCTTTCACATTCCTCCCTGTACCACGTTCCAGCTACAAAAGCAGTTGTTGTTTTCTTCCATCGCTCCCAAGCGCAGACCTCTCCTGCCCTGTTGCATGTAAGGAATGGCATTTAGCTGATAACAGCTAGATACCAGGCATGGAAATTTGGACAGCCAGGCGAAGATGGGGTTTAATTAGATGGTAATTTATTTACTGGTGGGGAAAATATAACCCGTTGGATTTTTCACCAGATACATCCTGTGAACATCAAACAAGGGTGTCATTGCCAAATGCTCCTCTTGGCATGGCAACGCCGTCTGCCCTTTCCTTTCCTTCCCTTCCC
>WEIS01113587.1:0-17922 GCA_013389965.1 Todus mexicanus | reverse complement strand
GCAATGGGGAGGAGCAGCAGCAGCCCGTCTACCAGGACTATCAACTCCTCGCTGCATCACAAGTTCATATCCCTCTTTTATTTCTTTTTTTTCCCCCCTAGCAGCAGCATGAAAGGATGGGAGAAAAAAGAGAACTGAATGCTAATCTCCTCCCCCCGCTTGCCTTCAGATATGTTCTTCAGAAATGATTTGTTTCTGTACAAATCCTGGGTTTTTATACCTTTTTATTAAACAAAACCCCCAAATAAATTTTAGCTGCTTTCCTGCCTGCCTAATCCTCATGTTTTCATGTAGATAAATCTTGTATAATTAGCTGTAGCTCGGGAAGCCTGTAGTGCCTGACGAGAATGGAATGAAACATCTCGTGGAGCAGCAGTGAGCACAAGCCTGGGGTTGAGCATCCTCGGCTCAGGGTGGGGACAAGCCCAGTGCAACTCCCACCAGCCGGCTTCTTTTAACTGCTTTAACCTTTGTTTCTGCTGCCTTAGGGCTGATAAAGAGCATACTGAAGCTGGTGGCATTTGAAATTAGTTGAAATCTTAAATTTCCATGTGGGTAGAAAAGTATTCTCTGTCCTGATGTCTCTCTGCTCAACCCCCTCTATACACAGCTCACCAGGAAAAAACAGATCCCACCAACTTGGATGCAGCAACGTCTGGCTGCTGAAAAAGACATTTTAGCTCGTGAGTGTTAAAATATGGTTGTTTTCTGTAAAATTTTAAAGCAATATTTGAAATAAGGATTGAATTGAGTGTTCTATGGATCAGGCACCTCTAAAATTAAGAAATCTCGCTAAGGCAGGTTAGTCGAGTTTTGTTTGTGTGCCAAGGACCACAGAGAGCTGTGGGCAGTTACACTCCTTGGCTCAGCCCCAACCTGTATAATGTATTTTGAGCAGATTTTTGATGCAAACTGTGTGTTGAGTCATTTTCTGTGTTGTATTTGCTCCATTTTCTTTAAATTGTTTGTGGTTAAACTGGTATTTTATCTGCAAAATTAATACTTAGCACACAGTTTATGGGTTTTCCTTTCAAATCACAGAGGTGAGGCGTCAATAATTCATAAATTCACTCAGTTGTGGGTCCTATGAAGCAATTAGAAGGACTTTGCGTGGCACAGGGAAAGCTGCTGAGGTCTGTTGTGTTTCATGTAGATAGGGGCTTGGTTTACATCTGGTGAATGTGTGTCATTTTTCAGTTGTTTCACAGGTTTTTTTACTAAGCTATTCGAGACCAGGCAGAGAAGGGCTTCCCTGCTGTGTAAGTGACTGAACTAATGGTATTAGCAGCAATAGGACTGACAAAATGGTTTTAGGGCTTTTTTTTTTTTAAGGGTGAACTTTCTGTTGAATTATGATGCACCATAAAGCAGGATGTTGAGTTAACCTGTTTCGGCTCGTAGCTTTGCCCTCTCTCTTATCTCTGTGGATCAGTACATTAGAGCAAGGGCAGAAGCACGGCAGGATGTGTGAGCAAGGAGCGTTTTCCATCAGGCCTCTCGGGTGTTTCACTTGCTAGCACCATGTACCAGTTCTGGTAAAACAGTTGAAAATGAGCAGCCTTATGTTCTTTTCATAGTCCAAGCTCTGTGCAGTTGCTTCTGTCTCGCTAATCGACATGGCTGAGTTATCCCATCGCTTGGATAGCTCTACAAGGGGTGGTAATTGGAATCTAAATGTTAACTTCTCTGGCTGGTTCCTTGCACGAGCACTGTCCTTCTCGCTGCCTTCAAAGGCGTCAGGCAGGCAGTTGTACAGAAAGAAAGGAAAGGAAAAGAGAAATTGGCAGAACTGATTTTAAACTGCAGAACTACCCTGATCCAACCACATCAAAGCTTTTGGGCATCAAACCAGCCTGGTCCAGAGTTCATGAGAAAATTTCCACTTCAAACTATGCAAGCTTAATATTTTTCAAGGATATTTTCCTTCTGTGTCATCTATCGGTGTATGCTCAGACAGATATCTAGAAGTCAGGAGAGAAGAAGGACTCGAGAATCAATCACATCATTTTTTGTTTATTGGGCAGGACAGATCAAGTCAGGCTCTTGTCTTTACTCAGGCAGCTTTTCTATAGCCCCAGTTCTCCCCTTGTGAGGAACATCTCCCACCTCTCCACAAGCTCGTGACTGACACACCCCAGCATCTCTGCATCCGTGACCTGCCTGTTAGACCTCCAAAGGGGCACCGAGAGAGATTGGTCTTCCCTGGCAGCCACTTCACCACAGAAGTGGGAAAGAAGAGGCAGGAAAGAAGAATGGGAGCTCAGGACAAAGGTCAAAATAAGAACCAGTTTTCTGGAGCTTTTCTCAAGTAGCTGCTGAAAAATACATTCATAAAATTCCACATTAACATTGTGCATATCATGGCTTTTGCTCATCTTCCATTCCAGATGGGTTAAAAACATTCTGCGCCTTTGCTTCGTCTCTGATTGAGTTGAAAATGAAAAGTCTCAGGGAAAAAAAATAAATATGAATTTCCTGGGAAAGAAAAGGATTGTGCAACTGAACCAGCTGAGCTCAGCTGATATTTAATTCTGTTGTTCAGTTGCACTGGGTGTGATATCTCAGACTTTGTGGAAATACAGAGAAAAAGGAAATTCTATTATATTAAGAATGTGACAGACTCATAAAATTACTAGAGAGGTGGAACTTCTGCAAATGCTATTTAGATGTTGCCTTCCTTTCCCCGGATATGAAAATGAATGATGAGAGGAGGACAAAGCGTATATCCTCTGGGATATTCCTCAGGGTTTGATTTTGTTTCTCTGCCACAGTGGCCACAGCTTTTGCCTGGCTAAGGGTTCAGGGAATAAACTTAGAAGTACCTTGAGCATGAGTGAAAATTAGGTCATTTAACTCTTCTTCACCTGTAGCTGGCTCAGGCAGCTCTGGATAATCGCTCCACCAGCACAAGCTGTTCCTTCCTTTCCATTTGTGTAACCTCTTTAAAGATCTGCATTTCCAGAGGTCTGGACTGGGGGACTTCTAGGGAAACTTGAAAGGATTTCGAGGAATGTGGGATTTTCTGTTTAGTGCATGTAAGCAGATGACTTGTGTGTCCTTAGGTATTTAAGCAAGGATTTCTGTGTGTTAATGCTCAGAAGAAAATGCGCACCAATTTTTCTTTACCAACGTGATCCCTTCTGATTATTCCGCTGTGGTGTTCTTCAAGCAATCTAGGAACAGCAGTGGAAAGAAAGGGTTGCTAAATCTTTAAAATGAAGCTGAACGAGAGACGAATGCATTCCAGCAATAATTGGTTTCTGTACACAGAGATAAGCTGCCAAAATAACAAGGCTGTGATTTGAAATGCTGGCTAGCCTCCTACGAGAAGCTGTTGGTCTAATCCTTAGCTGGAGTAAAAGATAATGAAAGGCTCCATGGGAATCGCGGTGCTATGCCGGCTTACACCAGAGAAGCATACGGCCCCAACCCATTCAGGGTGTAACGAAATATATTGGTGCAGATTTCTGGAAAGCCCAGAACCTGTCATTTCGAAATAACTCTCCGAAACCTTTTCCGTGAAGACATGGTAATTTATGCAATCACCGCAGTGGGACCTTGTTGATTTTTTGAAAAAAGGCAAGAAATAAAAAAATTGCTAGAGTGCTCCACCGCCTCGAAGTTGTAAGGCTGTAGAATGAAGTCGGCTGAGCAACAGTTTATTAGGAAAGCAAATCAGAAATGTAATAAGCTGTGTACATGCCAATGTTCCCAGGCAATTGGAGCACTTCTGCTGCGAGGAGAGGCTGAGGGAATTGGAATTTTCTGAGCTTGGAGAAGAGGGGGCTTCAGGGGGATCTAACAGCAGCCTTGTGGTAACTGAAGATGTCAAAGATGATCAGGCTGGGCTCTCTGCTCTGATGCACAGAGGGAGGAGGAGAGACAACAGCCATGAAGTGAAGGAAAAGAGGTTCTAGAGGATCAGATTTTGAGGATTTATGAGGAAAACTGAACACTGGCCCAGGGGGCTTCTGGGGTCTCTGCTCTCGGTGACTTTCGAGAGCCTGCTGCCCTAAGCAACCTGGCCAGAACCCAGCATTGACTCTTCCTTGAGCAGAAGGTTGGAACAGAGACTCGCTTAGGTCCCCTACAGCCCAAAGAGCTCCGTAAATGTCATGCCCACTGGAGGAAATGGAAAGGTTCCTTCTGACTTCCATCAGCCCTGGATCAAGCTCACAGCACATTCTTCTGCTTTTGTATCCACGGAAGTTCTCTATGTTCGCTTGGATGTGGAGTAGGACCAGGAGCTTGGCATGAGAGGTTAAAATATGATATTAAACACAGGTGTGGAATTCTGCACAGGAGCTTTCACGCACAGAAGTCTATATGCATTCAGTGTAAATATGATTTAATTCTGCGTGGATTCAAGGGAACAGCACGTCATCTCCCTGGGGCACGATTTCTTCATTGAGAGAGAGGCTCCGCTGGCTTCTGAACTGAAACAAGCTCAGCAGCTGATTTTGGTGTTATTCTAAACACCAGGAACTTTAAAGACAGGCTGTTATGTTTTGATAATCATTTAGCTGCTCTTAGATCAGGCACCAAACTCCCAAGGATCCTCATTTGTGCAAATTATGCCCCGATGCTTTGAAACATCCTTGTGCCTGACCTGGCATGATGCATGATCTGAATGCCTCATCTCCCTGCGCGGGCCTCCCCGCAAGAACAGATGTCCAAAGAATAGGCTGGCATCACTCACTGGGTCGTTAGAGACAGAAATGTTCCAGCGTAATTTAAATTATTTTAAAAACGTACAGTGTGATGCATAGGATGCGAGCGAATGGGGTTTTTTTAACATAAAAACCTCTACATAAAAATGAGTTGAAAATACTCAGCGATGCGTGGAGTAGAAATAAAAAGAATTTGTGTTTGGCTCCCCTGCTTACATACATCTGCTGGCAGTAATTGAATATATCGTTCCCTGGAGGAAAGAGGAGCAGCTCACCTGCTACAATTCATGCATTCAGCAGTGCGAATATTAAGAGTCTCTCAAGAAAATATGTTCAGGGTGGGTTGTTTTTTTCTTTTTTTGGTCAGAAGTAAATGAGTGAGGAGTTGCAAATATACAGTGGCTAAAATGTTTGAAATCCTGAAGTCCAGGGCTGTGACTGTCCCAGCACATTTACAGTAGGTTTTCACCTGAACAGATACATACCTCTAATTTATCTCAATGTGTGTGCCGCTGTTTGCCGGGCTGGGGACGGGAAAAGGCACACGGAAGTTTATTATCTGTGCAGCTGATATTTCTCCAGGCTTCTCCCCTCCTCTTTCTGCAGTTATAAAAAGGATGCTGAACCTCTCCAGCTTGCCAGGCTGTCTCTTCTGCTGTTTGAATGTTTCTACTTTAAGGAAAGGGGATTTTCCCAGTATTTTCATTCTCTGCCAGCTAGTCCCAGAAAATTTTCTTTTGTCTGTTCTTTTGACACAGCTTTTGCAAGTGGAAATGTACAGCCTTGATTTACAGCGAGGAGAACCCAATGAACCTAAAATCTGCCAGTATTTTCATGTGGGATCAGAACTTCTCATCTGAGTTGTGAGTAGTCAGATCTTTCCTTCAAGAAAAGAAAGCCCAGGCTGTGCCCTTTGCTTTGAGCTGTGTCTGGAATATCTGCGCAGAGAAATCGGGCGCGGCACCTGCCAGCAGGGTTTGATGCACAGCGTGCCACTGATTGTGCCATGATGGGCTTTTGGCAATTGTAGGTCATTACAAAGGATCAACAAAGATAAATGATTCCGTGACACTGAAATTGTGATCAAAGCATTATGGTTATATCTCTGTGTACAGTAAAGTCTTGTAGGTGGCTCTGTGGAGTTCTGTGCCAGGGCAGAGGCTCAGAGCTGCGTTTTGTGTGTCTGATGGGGTGATTTGGTGCCTGGTTTTACAGCGTTGTCATCCCAGCAAATGCCACCTCCAATTTGAACACTCCGTGGTATGCTTCAAGGCTGCTCGGTACCCTGGCGGCTCTGCTGTAACCTATTAATATGCTTTATGAACATTATGCTAATATCCACTTCCCAAAAAAAGTCTGGAAACTGCCGGAGTGTGATAAAAGGGCTATTTATGAAACCTGCCTATACGTAGGTTGCTGTGGTGGATTGCAGCCGTATCGCTGTGGTTGTGAGGAGAGAACACAAACCTGATCTAATCCACAATGCTTGACTGCAGCTGCAGGGGTAGGAATTTCCATTGAGGAGTTTATGCAGATGATTCTGCAAAATCCTGTGGTTACTTTAGCCAGCTTTTTATTTTTCTCATTAGTTTTAGGGTAATTTAGCAAGTCTTCAAGAGAGATTCAACTATAGGCAGTGGGGACTCCAGAATTACTTGTGACCTTTTTGTCAGCTATATACTGGATTGAACCTCATGTTAATTAAAAAAGGTGAGAAAAAAGGCACATGGGATTGATGTCTGTCCGTCCTTCCTTTCAGGACAGTGTGCATAACCAATTGCACACGTCAGGAAGCTCAGCGGAGTTTTTGCGAGTGGGCTCTAGGTGTGGTTTAGCAGTTCTGCTGGGTGGTGGCTCTTTAGGCTTGCAAAGAGTGGGGGTTTTTTTCCTGTCTTGGGTCTGATGAGCACAGTTGTATGAGGGCTCAGAGTTGCCTGTAGCAGCTTGCTTTGTTCTGGACTGCAAGAAAAATAACCTCAAAAAAATGGGGTCTTCAGATAGGGTCTGAGCAAACCTCCGAACAAGAGACTCATGAGCGCTGGAAGGTGGAGATTTGCGATAAATATACAAGGACCTTTTTTTTTTTCTGTGCTAAAGTATCAGTGGGACTTTGAGCTTTCAGTACAGTAATCACCAACATCCCATTCTGTGCTGGTTTTACAGATCCCAGCTCATTTAGCTGTTAAAATACTAATACCTCTTGGAAGGCAGTGAACACGCTGCTTTCTGTTTCTCTGGCAAAGCAGTTTTGAATGGGGTTTTCCCCACCCTTCTCTATGAAGTCGCAGAAAGTTTGATATCTCCTTGTGCAAATATTAGAATCATCTAATCCTGTAAAAGAGGCTTTATTCAAAATTGGGTTTTATCTGTAGAATTTTGGATCCTGCTTAATGGTAGTGATTTTTATTTTTTTAGCTTAATCTAATGTTTTTAGAGTACCTGCAGATAACATGCTGCAACTGAAAGCAGATTTTTGCATTAAAAAATGCAAAACTTGATATTTTAGGGCTTTTACAAAGCAGCGCAGTTTGATATCCAGCAGCTGAGGATGTGGAATGTTACCTTTACCACATAGATTAATGCCTTCTTCAGTGTGTAGATCTCTTCCTGTAGCTGTGCTTCAACCATTTTTAGTGGTGTAATCAATGAAAGAGAGAAACTAACTGCAGAAAAACGCAGCATTGATTTTGTGATAGACTTTATTCTTCCAACAAGCAAAGTCTGCTTGGGGATAGAGCAGGTCAAGAACTTTGTGGCAAAATTGATTTCGTTGGAATGTGCCAGTTAACAGAGACAGAAAGGTGCCATGGAAATACATCCCCCCTTGCAAAACTGTGGTTTTCTAGCATTTCACCCTGATAAGGCCACCTCTCCTGAGCTTCCAGGGTGTGTGTTGTGCAGGGGAACCTCAGAGGTTCAGAACTTGTAGAGCATCAGCTGACAAAGGCGATGGGGTGTGTTTGGCTTCACGTGCTGGCTCCGTGGGCCATATCTCATTTAGGAAACACCAAAATACTGCTTCCAACTTCGAACCTGTCCTTCTTGTTTCCATTTAGTGGGAAATAAATACGATTTTGGACTGAATTGGCACAAAGATGAATCTCCAAGTATTAAAAAGTTGCTTAGATCAGAGACTGAGGTATGATTTATTGGTTTGTAGTCTAAATCTGCAGAAGGCTGAAGGCGAGAGGAGCAGCAGGAGGGCTGGCAATGAGCGGCTGCAGCAGCATCAGCTGGAGCTGGACAAAAACATTGTCAATCTGGAGACTTAAGTACTGGGAACTGGAGTTTGTTACTTTTGAGAGTGCTCAGGGCTGAGCTCCATCTGTCTGGGCAGTGAGCACTGAGTGTGGAGAGGCACCTGCCAATGCCCAGGGTTTGGGTGGTGCTACACAGCCCTGTCCTTGTCCTCTGCAAGGGAGAGTGGCCGTGGACAAATTCCCAGTCCTGCAGAGGCCCCAGCCAGTGTCTCTGTCTGAATTTCATCTTCACACCCAAGGGCTGCCACCCATAAGGCAAAGGGACTCTTGTGCAGACCTCTTCCATAAACCACCTCTCACCTTGAGCACTCCTGGCTTCTAATGGTGTCTCCTTTCATTGTGCACAGGACCTGAGGGGTACAAGGAGGGGTGGGCTGGCTCTCCAAACTGCTGAGATACTGCACTCTGTGTAAGAAGTTTTGTTAATTCTGTATGTTTAGATACAAGCTGAGGGTGGCTGGCACTTATTTACTGGTTTAAAGATGCATTTTGGAGACCTTTAGAGAAAAACAACTGCTTTCACATGCTTGGCAACAGGGTTTGAAAGTCATCCATTTAATAATGAGTACTGTACGTGCCACTGGCTCTTCCCTTGGCTCCAGCTTCCTGTATGTGCCATCAGCATCAATAAATGATGGTGTAAGAGATTAAATATCTCTGATGATGTTGGGGGACAGGAGCTTTGAAATAAGCGCAAGTCAATCTGAACACGCTCTCGTTCTTTCTGAAGTGAATTAGGGGCTACTTTCTGGTTGCCTGTGATTCTTAATAGTGCTTAGTCAAATATTAAGCGGGCTGGGGAATAGCATAACAAGAGGTTTAATCTTGTCGAATCACTTCTGCAGAGAGCTAAGTATTTGTGGACTTTATGATTCCTGCATATTTCATGATAAAGTCATATTTTATGTATCTGCCTCTTGCACAGGTTCATCTCCAGCAGAACCAGCTGGAGGTGGTAAAAGGACAGAGTTAGATCTCGGATTCCAAAGTCGGGTGTGTGCCCCCTGTGAGACCAGGTTTGTGCATCAACTCCACTGCTCTATTTCCCTCTGCAGAGCAGGGCTCCTTCCAGAGCTGCCTGAGAAGGGATCAGTCAGCTCTGCACGTCTGAGGGTTAGAGCTGGCACTTGTTCCATGCCAATAAACTCTCCTTCAACTTGGGTGTTCAGATCCTGTGCAAGCCTTCAAAGTCTAAAACTGAAGCATAGACAAATGGTCTTTTCCTTTTTTCATTGCCATTTTCACTGAAACAAAAAGGTGAGAATGACAACAGCATAAAAAAAAAAGAGGAAGAAAACTAACCCAGACCCGTGAAGGACAAAACTAAAGGAAAAAACCAGGAATCTGTATTATGGTCTAGTTTGTTCCAAACATTATGCCAGAGTTATTCAGGTTTTTTGAAAAGAAATTGTTGCTTTTACATATTTCTGAAGGAAAAGGCCTCTGGAGAAGAAAAAGATACAGAGTCAGAGCTGTGGAATAGTTTGGAGAGAGATGGGATGCAGAAGACTGGAGAATGCTGTCTAAACGATGTGCTCAGGTTATCAGTGCAAGGGAATGGAAAAGCTGGATTCTGGAGGAAGGGAAGTGGAACGAGGGCCATTCATCCTTTACACAGAATTTCCTAGACTGGGAAAGACCTTGAAGATTATCTAGTTCAATCATTAACTTAATGCTGACAAGACCTCGACTGTGTTACAGGACGAACCAGAGGCAGATACCCCCAGGCAGGATCTGCCTTCTCTTTCTCTCCTTACCCCTCCACATGCCCTTTGGCTTCCTACCCCAAGAGGCAGTTCCCAATAACAAGACGCTCAGAAGAGCCCAGGTCACTCATTTTGCAGCCTCCCTGCCGTAGTTCTCTGTCCTCGCAACGGGAGATGCTGCTTTGATTAAAGTGCCAAATGATTCTCGCTCCTGCTGCAATAAGGCGTGACCACAGCTCACCATGCGATGGGACATTTTTGTCACCTCTCCCCTCTGCTCTCTAACAGCAATTTCTATCTGCTGCATGTTAGATAATGTGAACGTCTATTCCCATCTCGGTTACAGTGCTATGACTTGTGCTTGACAGATCTCATTATGTCATAGATCATCCAGTCTAAAATTTACATAAACTTGGATTAAAAGCCATTAAGTGGAAGTCTTCCACTCCGTTTGGGTAGGCAAACTCTTCTCCTTGTGTCTCTCTATTTTTAAAAAATATAATCTAATACCAGAAACATAACAAAATCCAATCAACATAACGAGGTTGTCAAAGGCTGTGATTGGAAATCATAACCTGGATTTCCACAGAGCAGATGAGTCACAGCTGCTCTGAAAATAGTCTCAGTGGTTTTGGACCTTTAAAGCCAATATTCTTTCTCCTCATGAAATTTCATTATCCCTGAAGTAATGCGCTCCTGTTTTTAAAGCCTGCAGTAGTAATCGAACACTGGCAGAGACACAGACAAAATGAACATGCACCTAATGAAAACCCATAACAGATATTCACATGGTTAGATTTCTTTTCAATTGTCACCTCAAAGTTGTTACTCCTCTCCTGTGCAGACACGTTGTGCCAGAGATTTGCTGAGTCCTCTGGGCAGAGTCTCCAGAGGGTAGGTTCCAACAGCAGAGACAATCTGTGCCCAACGAGCAAATGATGTGTATGTTTGTCCTTGCAAAGTTGAAACATATGGCAATCAATGGGTGCCTAATTAGAGCCACTCAGGGAAACTTTCATTATGTGACCCAGGTGTCTGAGTGTGGTAACCCAACAGATAACACAAAGCTATTCTCAGTCACCTGCTGCTTCTTATTACCCAACTTAAATAACCTTGGGGTGAGAACCTGACTCATCCCTTGCAAGTTCTGCATCTTTTTTTGGTCTCCTGCCTCCTTCAGACCAGGGGTCGCCTTCTGCCTGCGTGCGCTTCCATACTGGGTTCTGCCCCTTTGCACCCTTCTGGTTAGCATTGTGGGAGAGGTGGGCACTTTTATAAACCAAACAAATTGCTGTTTAGTTCTGTGCTTTTTTAAAAAAATAGATGCTTAGAGCTAGGTCTGTCAGTCAGCAAAGAAATATTCCTGTTGGCTTGAAATCCGACTGCTCGCTTCCATGGCAAGCTTATCAGAAAGGGCTGGAGACTCTGCCAGGAAAGCAAACATCAATCCCCTGCTGCCTGCCAGCCAGCCTTTGCCTGAATGTCCAACTAGAAATTTGGCTTTATTTTCCCAAGCTGTATTTTATGGGATGGTGTACAAACTCTGCAAAATTAAGATTATCTTAAACATGCAATCAGCATCCTAATTCTATACATGGTCTTATAATGTGATCTCACTGGAGGTATTTCCATTAACTGTATTTTTCAAACTAAAGTCCTCTTGTGTGCCAGTCCGTCACTGGGGCAGACCAGAAAGAGCATTATTATGTGGAAAATGTGTACGTGCAAACACTCTCTGGATGTATTTGCAGGGATATTGTGGAAAACACAAGAGCTGGGAGGAGAGAGACTGTGAAAATGAGACTGATTTTAACTGCGGTGAACAAATGGCTTAAGACAGGTCTGTAGATCAACTCATTTAGATGGGAAAACCAGACAAGTGCTCAGGCACAAAAGCCTGCCTTCAGGGATGAAACCGAAACAAGCTTCAAGGTAACTAAAGGTTTGGAATAGCTGCCCTGAATTCCTCGTTTGCCAAGGTAATGTGAGATAAAAGTAAGGCTGACACCCGAGGAACGGAGGAGGGTGTCAGCGGAATGAGAGGTGCCGGGGTCATTTCCCAGCTGGCCAGAGGGACAGGTGAGCCGCAATTGCTTACGGAGATGGGGATTGCTGATGGTGTGTTCCCTAGAAAGTCACACGGGATTGACTCCGAAAATTTCAGTGCCCTGTTTGGTTGAGTTTTTATTCTTCAAAGGTATTTTGTTGGTCTCCCAGGAATGACAAGTGAGAAGCTGGCAATGGAAAGGTTTGCCCGTGGGTGAGCAGGAACTTCGGAGCTTCTGCTCTTCGCTGGCTGTAGGAGCTCATTTGGACATGCGGTGGCTGGTGGCTCTGATGAAGTTTTGACTGAGGTTTCTGATGCAGCAGATGGTAGACACTATGTTGTAGGGCTGCGTACGTGTAGGACTCTGGGATCTGTGGGCAGTGGGGTCACTGTGGTGGCTGCAGAGATGTGTGAACAAACTAGGTCAAGGCATGATATAGTTTCATTCAATGTGTATTGGTACAAGATGTCCTGACCTCATCCGTAGGCAGCGTGTAATGCTGAGCCTTGTCACAGCTGCACAGGTCCCTGGGTTCAAAGGAAGGTGGCATCGTCTCTGATACATAACAACTTTTAAAATTCCTGTTGAGAAGAGTGTTTCAGCCTTCTTTCATTCCATTGTTCATAACCCATTGAGATTTATTCCATGAACTCACTGGGATCCTGCTGTCCCTCAGGAGACACAGGGCTGAAGTCAGCTGCTCACAGCAGGAGCACCCAACACGTGGCAAAGCTTTTCTGGATTTCAGCTGTGCCCAATGTGTTGATGTGACAACAGTGTCCACTGAACTGATGTGTCCCCCTTTTAAGGTCTTCAGTACCTTTGTGTCCTGATAGCTGCATTAATGACACCAGATTAAAGAAATACAGAAACACCAATCTGTGCTGCTGCTGGTTAATTGTTCTCCAGCTGCAGCAGTTTTTGTCATCTTTATTTGTGTCAGAGTAGCCACCGATTTCTCCTCTTTCTAGGGAACCAGCAGAACTGCTTAATTATTCCGCTGCTGTACAGATAATAAAGGGATGAAGCTGGGTAGGTACCTTGTACTTCTGGAAATCTGTGCACTAATGAGATTTTCTGCATGGGCAATTTTGGAAAAGTTCTGTTTCTGTTTTACAAGCTAGGCAAAACCTTCTCTTGATGTTCCACCAGAGAATTGATTAAAATGTCTCTATTTGAAAGATTTCCAAGGAAAATGTACAGAAACATAACTGTTTATTATGGGTGTCTTCAAGTCCACAATATTCAGCATACAGGTACAAATCTTGGGGGATGGAGCCTTTATTCCTGCAAGAGATGTTTGTATGACAGCAAATGCCACTGTCTGCCAGCAGCTGGAGCAGCCAGGGAAGGTCAGTGCAGACCCACATGTGGTAAAGCTCTGCCCCTCCATTTCTTATTGAATAGACCTTTTAAACAGAAAATGTCTGACAAATGAGCTGGAATAATAGAGGAAGGGTCTTGTTGTTCTACTTCATTTTTGGCTCCGATGTTCCTTGAATCTGTGCGTTAGCAGAAGCAACAGGAGAATTGTACAAGGGTTGGCCAGAAGAGGGGAAGGAGACATAAAGTCTCCGCACAAGGCACATCAGCTGCCGCCTGTCTGCTCGGGGGGCACGACCAAATAAAGTACCTCTGTGGCACTGCTTCCTTGTACATCTCTCAGCCAGGGCTTGTCCCTTCCAGGCAAATACGGCCTGTGATGTTTCTGCTGACAGAGAACAATTTCAGCCCCATCTGTTCAAGCAGCAAGAGACCTTTCTTATAACTTTGTAAGTCAGCAAGAATGACTTTAAGTTTTGCTCTTTTTCGTTTCCTCTCCTTGCCAGTTGTGGGGTGCAGGTTTACGTTTTGTCTAAACTTTCAGGTTTTTTCTCACCTATCCTCTAGATTGCTCTTTTCTGCTCTTCCACTCTTCCACCTCATAAGCGGATAAATACTTATTCTGCCTGTTACCTCTTCTTATTATTCGTTTATTTTTGTCACAAAAGGATTTGGTTTCATATTCTGCCTGAAGGTTTGTGCATGTGCTTTTCAGTAATTTTGGGGGGTTTTGTCTTTCTGCATGATTTTTGTTTGAGCTTTCCCATAGCTCCTCATGAAATATCGTTAATCTGGACTTGATTCTTTGGCTGCTTTACCCAATCATTCCATCATGGAAATGAAACACATTTATGCTGTGTGAGGGTGGGCGGAACTTTTGTTATTTTTAATGGTCTTACCTGTTGTTTGGAGAAAACACTTTCATCTCCAGCACCACCAGGCTTTTATAAGCACTGTGTTAACGAGAGCGAGGGAAGAAGTTATATTTGTGCCAACAGTGGGCACAAAATCCGTAATTTCTCCATTAGTCTATCAGGTTAGCTCATGCAAACAGCGTGACTCAATTTGTCTGTGTGCATCATGCCATATAAATGATGACGATAATTAAAACCCCATGAAAGGCCAAAGATAAAGTTACATTAAGGAAGAGCTAGGAGTGGGGTGACGCTGTTGAATCAAAAAAAGATAGACTTCATTCCTTAGCGCTGGGGACAGCCTGGTCAGTAGAGACTGGTGCCATTTAGGAGCTGGAAAATGAATGCAGGGCCGAGGCTGAGTTTCCCACGGCCCTCAATCTCTGCAGTGCTCTGTGTCATAGCAAGGAGAGAAAACTTTATCGGGACACTTCTCACATGGGAAAGCAATTTTAAAGTGAGTGAAAGACTTTGAGCAAGAAGCCGGCTTCAATTTCAGCACATCACTCAATGCTTTCCAGAGCTCTCCTCTCCCAGGGATGGTTGGACCCTCACAAGCCCGGTGTAAGGTGAGCAGTGTGAGGGGCTCCAGACGAGCAGGAGCAGCTCTGCCTGCTGCTGTGAGCATCCTTAAATAAAGGGTTCTGAGTTGCCATATGGAGTTTTCCCTGGGCTCTGATAGTTCTGCTGAGTGCATACGTAAATTAGAAATAAATTGGAAATGCATGGAATGGAATAACGCCTGGGCTACACTACCCACAGCAACGGTCAGTGCTTTGGCACACGCAGGCGAGCAGCTGGTAGATGAGTTCAGCGGAATTGCCTTGATTCGGGTTTAAAGATAAAGCCTCTGGATGGCAGGAAACTCGAAAGTGGGGGGTTTTTTATCTCCTCTCTATGTTTGCTGATGTCTCCAGCATGCCCAAACGATCACGGGCTCTGAGCTCTTGTCAGAAAGCAACAGTGTGAAATAAAGAAAGAGGAGTCCATGAAATTATGGAAATGCAGCATTGAAGCATTATGGAAATAGGTGGATATTTGCAATAGTACCATTTACTTAATGTTCATGTGGATCTGATGACAGCTGTATTTCCATTACGGAAAAAGAAATGTGACTTGGCATTGCTTTATCCTTATTTGTTCCCAGGAGGCTACCTAGACTGCCGAAAAGCTTAACATGCAAATACAAATGTGTATGATTGAGGGGCACAACGGACCGTGCGACACCCGTGAGAGTCTCACGCGCTGCTGTGACACCATCTGTGAGGGCTCCGTGCCATTGCTTGTGGAATAGGAATAAGGCTGCCCCAGAGCTACAGACCGCAGAGCATCACCCACCCAGCATCACGGGGAGCCGCCACTTCAAAGGTTTGACGTGTACCTGCCTTGCCGTGGCACCCATGGTCGCTCTTACAGTGTCTAGTGGACCTGCTAAAAAAAAGCTCTTCAATAATGATGGTTCATGTTTTGTTGAGGAAGGAAATTCCTGTACAAGAGTTGCCCGATTGCTTCTTTTTCTTAAAGTTGTTTGCATGAATCATATTATTCAGAAATACGAAGTAGAATGGATGCTTGAGGATCTGCTGCAGTGTTCCGGGTTGAGATTTGGATCAGAATTCTTCGAAAACTCAGTAGCAAAAGATAGGAGAAGTACCAGATGGGGTCTGAAATGCTCTGGATTTGCGACTGCACTGAAAGCCTCTAGGAGGTTTAAGAAGTCAGTGAACTTCTGCACTGTGCTGAAGCATCTTTCTGTTAGGGACGGCAACGCCCTTAAATCCAAATCTTCGAAGATAATTATAACTCCTGTTGAGCAAGTATTAAACATACAAATATTGTCAAAGGTCAGGACATCAATCTTTAATTGCAACTGTAAGAAGATTATTGTGATGGTGTGAGATTACCAGTGCTACATCTGGAGCAATTAATTCCAAATGTTAACCACAGCCTGTGTCCTGTTCCTGGGGAGGATGGGAGGCTCCATCTTCCTTTTATGTAGGAAATGTGGAGCATGGGCAGGATGCTTCAGCCCCTCTTGTCCTCCCTATCCTGAGGTGCTCAGGGATTGCTGTGCTCAGCAGTGTCACCAGAGGAGTGAAAAGACTTTCCAGGAGACTCCACAGGTACTGGCACAGGGACTCCAGGTCCTCACTCAAACATTTCTTTCCTCCTGCCCGTCAGGTTGAGCTGCTTTGATGCATCCTCCATCCAGCACTTGTGGGAAGTGACCCCAGCTCCCCAAAGGGATCTGTGCCCCCACCCTTGGGTTTGAGGTGAGCTGACTGAAACGCGTGGGAGGGGAGAGACCACGGTGAGCTTTGCTGAGCACGCTGCTGTCAGCTGGCTGCTGCTTTTGTGCGCTTTGATTCACACTTTGGTAGGCAGCTTAGCAAATCTCCACAGCAACCCCATGTGTGCCATAAAATTGTGAATTATCTTGTTTAGAAGAGGTTCATTAGGAAGATTAATGAGGTATTATTTTTCTCTCGTTCAATGTCCCATGGCAGAGGGGGCACAGTAATTTTCCCAGCTGTGCACAGCAGCAATTGGTCCTCTCCAGGGTCCCCAGCATCCCTGCCTTGTGATCAGTCACTCTGCTCAATCTTTGGAAGTGTGATTTGTCAGCTTAATTAGCCCTAAAGGAAGCACTTCTTTTAAAATAAGACAACAGTTGTGTTTTTCACTGAGAAGGGCATAATGTTGTTAGCAGAGGCAACTTGTTTAAATGAAAGAGCTTTTAAGCTGAGTGCTTTATAACCCCTTCACATCATTTAGGTGTTTTCCCCCACCCTTGAAGTCACCTGCTCGTCCACACCCTGTCTCCTGTGAGCTGCCAGCTCATCAGGGTCGGATTAGTGAGGTTATGTGGCTCTGCAGAGGGTTAGATCCCATCACATGGCAAGGAAAGCTTGGTAAGATGTCTTCATCAAGAAGATGAGGTAACCTATGAAACAGACCTGCTGTCTAGTTCTTGCGTTCAGCCGGGACATTTCTTCCTTTGGTTTATGGCAGAAAAATTCACAATTTCTTATTGCACTGTTCTTCCAGGGTGAAAAGGTCGGAAGCAGCCTTGGAAAAAGCCACAGAAAGTCATAACTGGGGGCAGTCTGATATCTGTCTGTGGCAAACACAAAATATGACTACAAAAATCAGTTCAGGCTGTAAATAGCCAGTGACGTTTTAGACAGAACTAAAATATGTGGAAGGGCTAGAGCTTGATGCGCATCAATAACCAGATCTGTAGCTGTGTTCCCAGCCCAAGAAGGATTGTTCCAATAGACTTCCTCCAGAGAAAATCAGATGATTAAAAAAAAGTATCCTTAAAAAATTTTCTGTCTGAACATTCTATTTCAGTCAGGAATATGTCTCCTTGCATTCAGGCATTCTGTAATTACGATCACAGTCACATTTTTTTCTTCTTAATATTATTCATACTGTACATAACAGTTTAGTTTGATTTGGGGGGGTGGAGGGTTATGCTGTACTTCAAAATGCCAAGCTTTCAAATGCATTTACTGTTCTGTGTTTTCTGTCCTAAGTAGTTATTCGCTAAGCCCGAGTGCTTGGAAATTAATATGCCATGTTCAGATCACACAAGCTGAGGCTGCTCTTGGTGTGTGTAGGAGGGAGAAGGGCTCCCTACGCCTTGGTTCAGCAAGGATGCTTCTCAAGTGTGAGTGATCAGCAGGAGAAAATCCAGATTCCTTCATTTCAGTGCTGAGTGAACCATGTTTGCCTGTTCTGAGCTGGAAGAGGAATGAAGGATAGACTGACTGTGCAGCATCTTGTTAGGGCTGGGTTTCAGCTGGGGCTCACACCCGTCTCCTTCAATGGTGGTGGGCCAGGCTTTGAAAGGACAGTAGAACATGAAAAGCCAAAACAATCCTGGAGCAACAGGGCTTTGGCACCGTGAGCTTCACTTGCCTGGTTATGGCCCACAGCGACTTTATTCAAGGGTCGGTCCCTTGGCCCTTGGCATGCTTGGATTTGTTTCTTGTTTT